>NDGN011554784.1:0-10044 GCA_002564285.1 Tympanoctomys barrerae | reverse complement strand
GCCCGCCGCCGCCGCCGCCGCCAAAAGACAACTCCCACCCCAATACTCCTTCAGGGGAAGCCACCTAGGTTTTGGGCAGGCGCTGTTGGACAGTAGGAGCAGAGGCTGCTGCAGGAGCTGCAAGCCATAGGTGACACGGTGGAGTTACCGTGTGTGTTCAACACCGAAGTGTGCAGGGAGCTCTTGGGCTCCCGGGAGAGCACTAGCCCCAACCGGCTTTCGAGACTCGCTTCTGCATCTCGCTCCTCCCAGCTCTCCCCGAGGCAAGCAGTCCCGAGCAGTTCTCAGCCAGACTCTAGGAAGTCCTGTAAGGCCCAGATGGCTCTTTGCACCCCCCTCGCACGCTCCACTCCTCGGCTTTTAAGGTTTTTCTTTCTCCGTGGACGCTCAGCCAAGCGATTGCGCAAGCTTCCCGCTCCCCGTCCTCCAAGGGCCCTGGGCCAGAAAAGGAGCACCCCTGGAGAGTCGCGACCCTGCCTCTCCCATTCGGGCCGTCCAGCACCTTGCCAGGTCCCCCCACCTAGACCCCACAGAGCTCACGGGCCGCCGCTGGCGCCCTCGGGAGGCCGAGTGGGGCGCAGCAGCTCCCCCAGCCGGACACTGGAGCGGCACGCCAGAACGCGCCGTCTGGCCGGCCGCCGGAGGTGCTAAACTTCACACTAGGAGGCTTCGTAGGCCGGGACCGCAAGACGCGGCTGGGCTGCCTATCAGGTACCAGGGGACGCGGATTCCTAAGGTACGCGTTGTTCTCAGGCCGTTCCATTCGCATTCCCTTCAGGAAGCCCACTCCTCTACCACTCAGTTTGTTTCTTTTCGGCCCTCCTGCCCCTTCTTTCGAGGTTCTCCCAGGACCCCACCAAGTCTGTTGGGCCCCCAAGCTGACCGGAACATTCCCCATAGCCCTTGCTCTGTCCTGCCCGCCTCGCCTACTGCAAACTGGACATCCCGAGCCGCTAAGCAAAACCAGGAGCTGTTCGGGACCGAGTGGGTTTGGACTGGAGCCTTTTCCTGGTGAGGCTCTAGATCGCCTCGGCTCGGGGCTGGCCTTCCCCGCCCCCCTCCTTGCCTCTTCCAACTTCTTCACACCTTGTCCTTGGTCTCCTCCCCACCCCCTTTCTCGCCCTTCCCCGCCGGCCTAAAAGCTCGGAGCCTTGCGGGGCGGGGCGAAAGGCCTAGAGGGCGGGAGCGCCAGTTGCCCCCACCCCGATTCCGCCCCCTGCCGGCGATTTCCCGAGCGTCCGGAGCCGCCCGCCACGCAATTCGGAGCAACTATGAACTGCCGCGAATGCCTCTGTGGCCCCCAGCAGGGGTCCCCGGGCCGTGCACACTGGGAAAGGCCGGCGGGCGGTGGGGGGCCCGGGCATCGAGCCGGCCGGGCCGACACACCTCCCCTCACGGGCCCCGCTCCCTCCCTAGCTCCCTCTCCAGGCCCGCCGATCCCTCCCCCGCACCTCCCCGGCCCTTGCCTCTGCCCGGCCCCCTCCCGCGCCTGGCCTCCTCCCCCGCCGCCAGGGCCCGGGGCCTCCGGTAGGCCCGGCTGCGCCAATCCGCGCCGCGGCCCGCCCCCTGACGCCGAGCTGGCCCAGCGAGGCCCCGCCCGCTGACGTCCGGGATTTGCATGAGTTCTTGTGCAGCCGCGGCCCGGGCTCAGTTGTCTGAGCGAGCGCGAGCTGGAAACCGGGTGGGCGCGGGCAGCAGCGGCCGGAGGGGCGGTGCGGGGTGGTGCGGAACTGTGCGGGGCGGGCGGCGGGACGCCTCGCCCGGGTCGCAGCTGGGTGCCGGCGGGAGCCAGCAGTGTGTGCAGCAGTGCCGGCCCCCGCGCCTCGGCGCGCCCGGGCTCGGCCATGGAGCTACCAGCTGTTGGTGAGCACGTCTTCGCGGTGGAGAGCATCGAGAAGAAGCGAATCCGCAAGGTAGGGTGGCGCAGGGGCGACGGCGAGGGAGCAGCGACCGGAGCAGCCCGCGAGAGGCGGGGAGGGGGTGGGGAGGCTGCGGGCCGGAGCCGGGGATCCCGCGGAAGCTGATGGAGTGCTGTCTCTTCCCCCAGGGCAGAGTGGAGTATCTGGTGAAATGGAGAGGCTGGTCCCCCAAGTAAGTGGCGGCGGGGGCGGCGGCCGGGTGCCGCGGCGCGGGGCGCCGGGTGGCCGGACCCGCCGAGCTGGTGGGGTGGTGGGGGAGCGGACGGGAGGCGGGGTGGAGGTGGGTGGAGGGGGGGTGGGGAAGTCGGTGGCAGGCACTGGGAAGCCGAGCCGCCGAGCCCGAGCCGGGCGCCCTGTGTTGTGCTCCGCTCTCCGGGAAATGCCATCACTAATTTATGCACTAAAAGGAGCCGGAGGAGCTGGAGAGACGCGGGGCCGAGCCGGGGAGGCCGGCGGAGGGAGGGAGGGCGCAGGCACTGACTGATGTGCAGCAGAAAATGGCTCCTTTCCCCTTTCCCTCCACCGAACGGCTCCATATTGCAAAACCAAAAAAAAAAAAAAAAATTAAAAAGCGACGAAAATGCAATTGTGTGCCTTCTCCCTCCTAGTGGTGCAGAGAGGGGACGAAAAAAGGCAGAAAATGTTAGGAACTGTCACTGCGGCGCTTTTGGTGGGGAATTTTTTTCTTTAATTTGAAATGCGAAGGCACCGGATGGAGACACGCGCAGGCACACGCACACACACACTCACACACACAGAGAGAGGCATATTTTTGTGTTGCTGAGTATCTGGGGGTTGCTTGCCTGTGACAGCGGGCTCCTGGACGGCGAAGGGGTGGGGGGGGCCGCTGGTCTGTCGGTTATCGGATTAGGGGTCAAATGCAGAACGGCTGAAACCCTCGCGAAGACTCCGAGCTGGGGAGAGGAGGAGGGGTACTGCGACTTTGCATTTTGGCTGCTCTGCACGCAGGGTTCCTGGTGAGCAAATTGGCTTTGGAACATGTCGCAGTAACATGCTTAAAATTCTTGACAAATGCAAAATAAACTGCTAGTTTCATTTTCCTTACCCCTCCCCTTTCTTCCTGTCCTGTGTGTTTATTTTGACTTGGGGGAGGCAGTGTTTCAGGGACTGTGTGTCAGGCCTGCAGAAATCTACCCTCCACATCCACAGTGAAATGGTTTTCCGTTCATGAAGACAGAATAGGGCCTTATGTCATTCCCCTCCTGGAGGCCGCAAAGCTGGCTTGGTGTTTTTTTACCCATGTCCCCCTCCCTTTTCCTTTGCAAGATATAACACGTGGGAACCCGAGGAGAACATCCTGGATCCCCGGCTGCTGATCGCCTTCCAGAACAGGTGAGCATCCCCCTGCAGCCACTGCCCGCTCAGTGACCCTATATGGGAATGGAAAGTGGGCGACGCAGCAGTAGAAAAGGGGGATAAGGACTAGTGAGAGCCACCCCCCACCGTGGGGCCTGGACAGCCAAGGCTGCAGCCTCTCTAACCAGTGTCCTTGGCAGTTAGTGTAACTTGGGAGTGGGGGCGGGGTAGACAAGTCTTGTGTTTGGGGGGAAACTGGGAAGGGGGGGCCTGCAGCTGCCCTGAGAACTTCAGGCTTTGCCTGTCCCACTCATGCCCTCCCACAACTGTATAGCCCCACCCCTGGAGCCTAGGTGTTGCTTTCCTGCAGCCACTGGCCGCTTGGCACCAGCACCTCGCAGGGCAGCTCCAAAAGAGCTGGAGTTGTGAAACTGCCAGGACGTCATGGAACTGAACTTAACCTGTTGATGGCTCAAGAAGAGTTGGCAAGGCCTTAAGCCCACACCCTCACCTCCTTTAGAGAGGCAGGGGATGGCAAGGGATAGATGCTGTTTAAAGTCCTGTGCCCTTCATGACTGTGCCGGGCTTTTTGATGGGCAAGGCCTCCATTAGGGCAGGGAGAAGTTGGCCCAAGGGGGTGGGGTGAGTGTTGCCTGGTGGTGGAAGAGGGGGACTCATCCTTTGGGACATACATCCATGCAGCTGGATTCATCCTCGGTGGCTGTAGTTTTGTTTTGGGGAGGAAGAGTGCAGGGCATGGTGGGGAGGAGCAGCAGTGGCCCTCGGCCACCCCATGGCCTCCTCTCCCCCCCCCCACTTTTATTTTGCATTATTTCCTGTGGCTAGTTTGGTTCTAAAACTAGTAAAGTAGACCCTCTGAGGTAGCCCCTAGTGGGGAAGTTGCTCTCCTGCGACACAGGGGGGCGCCGGTCCTGGATCCTGCTCCACTCCACCTGGGAGTTCAACATGCTGTAACCATGTCAGCGGCTGATGCCATGTTGCATAATGGGTCCCTGAAGAATTAAAACGCAGGCTGTTGCAATGCCACGCAATTTTGGAGTCAGTCCCCTGCTTGGGCCCCAGGGCATGGCAGGACTCTCCTGGGTTACTGCAGGGGCAGTGGGGTGTGGTGGTGCCAAGGGCTGCTAGAGAGTGAGCCCCTGTCTCAAGAATGGACTGCAACTTTGGCATTGTGGACGGTACTTACCCCCTCCTATAGAGTACTCAACAGTGCCTGGGATAATCGGTCCTCAGGTAGGTCACCCTTTGGCTAATGTGAAGATGGAGTCTAGAGGCTGTAGTAACCTGATGTCCCCGCCCATGGACTTTATTAATTAGGAAATCTAGACGTGTAGATCTGGCTCCCAACAAGCTGGCTGTGCTTGGCTCTGCCCCGCCCCGCCCACCAGCTCAGCCTGGGCCAGTGCCGGTGCCTGGGCGGGTTCACCAGGTGGCTGAGAACCTGGTCAGACTCTGGCCGCAGGGGCCGGCCCCCAACCCCAGCCTCAACTCCTAATTGGCTCGTTTGCCGCTGTGTAAACAAGGGCGCAGCCCCTCCCCCTGTTTAGTGCCTGGCCTTTTAAGAAAACCAGGCCTATCTTCTGCGGCAGCGGCCCTCGTTATCTGAATCTTAATGAGGTCGTTAGCATCCCGTGCTTTCAAGTGGGAAAGGATGAGGTCGGGCGCTCACCCGATTTGGGTTGCCCCTATTCCCTGGACCCCGTGCCCACTCTACTCAGAGACACTAGTCCAAGGGGGTGCGGTGGGGCCTCCCTTCTTCCGGACCTATCTCTGGAAGCTGCAGGCCTCCCAGGCATAGAGGCTGAATTTGACAATTCAGATGAATCAGAGGTGGGAGCCTCTTGCAGAGGTCTTTTGGGTAGGTGAGGTGTGGTGCCAGCTTAAAAGGGGTTGCAGCTGGGATGTCACGGTGATGGACGTCCACCTGCCACTACCTTTTAATGCTTGTACATCCTGCTGGCCGCTGCCTTAAACTGGAGGCGTGGCATCACTGAAGATTGGGGAGGTAACCTCAAGGCTAACTATGTTGCCTCTGCTCCCTCCCCAGGGAACGGCAAGAGCAGCTGATGGGATATCGGAAAAGAGGGCCGAAGCCCAAGCCACTGGTGGTGCAGGTGAATATTCATGGCTGCCCCCCCCAACCCTTCCAGACTTTCCCAGTTCCTCTGCCCCCCAAACCCTGTCCCTGTGAAGCAGCGGTGGACCCCCTGCTGCTGGGGGATTGCCAATGCTCCTGGAGCTCAGTGAGGCCGACCTTCTCCCTTGTCCCACTTCCTCCCCCAGGTACCTACCTTTGCCCGTCGCTCCAATGTCCTGACGGGGCTCCAGGACTCTTCAGCTGAAAACCGCTCCAAGCTGGAACTGGGCACGCAGGGCAAGGGCCAGGGCCACCAGTACGAGCTCAACAGCAAAAAACACCACCAGTACCAGCCGCACAGCAAGGAGAGAGCAGGCAAGCCCCCACCACCGGGCAAGAGTGGCAAGTACTACTACCAGCTAAACAGCAAGAAGCACCACCCCTACCAGCCAGACCCCAAGATGTATGACCTGCAGTACCAGGGTGGCCACAAGGAGGCGCCCAGCCCCACCTGCCCAGACCTGGGCGCCAAGGGCCACCCTCCTGACAAGTGGACCCATGGTGCAGCGGCCAAGGGCTACCTGGGGGCTGTGAAACCTCTGGCCGGGGCAGCGGGGGCTCCAGGCAAGGGCTCCGAGAAGGGGCCCCCTAACGGAATGACACCGGCCCCCAAAGAGGCGGTAACAGGCAATGGTATTGGGGGCAAGATGAAGATCGTCAAGAATAAGAACAAGAACGGACGCATCGTGATTGTGATGAGCAAGTACATGGAAAACGGCATGCAGGCGGTGAAGATCAAGTCAGGTGAGGCAACAGACGGAGAGGCGCGCTCACCCAGCCACAAGAAGCGCCCTCCGGAGGAGCGTCACCCCCCAGCAGACAGGACTTTTAAAAAGACTGCAGGCAGTTCCGAGGAGAAGAAGACGGACCCGCCCTGCAAGAGGCGAGAGGAGGAGGCACCAAGCACTGGGGACCCGCAGCCCCAGGACACCGGTTCCCGAAAGCTCTCCCCGACTAAAGAGGCCTTCACGGAGCAGCCTTTGCAGCTCACCACCAAGCCGGACCTGCTGACCTGGGACTCGGCCCGGGGCACGCACCCGCCCACCCATCACCATCACCACCACCACCATCACCACCATCACCACACCGTGGGTCTCAACCTCTCCCACGCGCGCAAACGCTGCCTCTCTGAGACCCACAGTGAGCGGGAGCCCTGCAAGAAGCGGCTGACTGCACGCAGCATCAGCACACCCACCTGCCTGGGGGGTAGCCCCGCTGCTGAGCGCCCTGCTGCAGACCTGCCACCCGCTGCCGCTGCATTGCCACAACCTGAGGTCATCCTGCTGGACTCTGACCTAGATGAGCCCATAGACTTGCGCTGCGTCAAGACGCGCAGCGAGTCGGAGCCACCCAGCTCCCTCGTGGTGAAGCCAGAGGTGCCAGCGACAGCAGCAGTGGTGCTAGCGCCGGTGACCGCGGCAGAGAAGCCTCCCGCTGAGGCCCAGGACGAACCCACAGAGCCGCTGAGCGAGTTCAAGCCCTTCTTTGGAAATATAATTATCACCGACGTCACCGCGAACTGCCTCACTGTCACGTTCAAGGAGTACGTGACAGTGTAGCCAGGGGCATCGGAAGGGGACGCTCTTCAGGACAGGGAACAGCCCTGGAAGCCTGGGGGGGCTCCCCTCTCCCCTGCAGGAGCTGTGGCAGCCCCAGACAAGGGAGGACAGCACAGCGTGTTGGCCCAGGCCCCCCGCGGCTGTCCAGTGTCCGCGGAGGTACCCGCCAGGGCCTGTCTCCTTCCACTAGGTGCCTGCGTTCTGCCCCTGCCCCTTCCCCATGCGAGACGAGAGTGTGCCCTCCCCGCGGACCTCCAGAATTGGCCCGGCAACCGCGTGGAGGTCTCAGAGTTATAGTATTATATTTTAACCGTGCTAACTTGTCAAGTGCTGACTCTACTCCCGTTTGTACGTGGTGTTATTATTGAAATGTATTGTTTGAGCTCAAAAGGCCCGACCATCCCCAGTCGGACTGATATATATATTTATTTGTAGGTATTTATATATTGAAATATAAAAACCTAGATTTATGGAGTTTCCTCTAGATCATGTTATATTCTATATCAGACAAACTATTTTCTGTTGACTTTTCTTCCCCTTCATTCAGTATTTCGGTTGATTTCATTTCCTCTCCTCCAGGAACTGCAATACCAGTAACCTTGGTATATATTTTTTGATACTGTACACATGGATGTGTTGTTTCTATGTGCAAAAAAAAAAGTTTGTTAAAAGGATAAACGAGCTCTCTAGAACCTGCTGCTACTAGAAATGTCTAAACTATAAGCTTCCAATTATTACCTGCTTGAATGTAAATATTAAATGGAGATGTTGAAGGTGCACTTTTACTGTTCAGAGAAAAGCGCAGAGGGAACCTCGGAGGTTGGGAGAAGCAACCAGACCCCGGCCCCTTTCCCACGCCACATCCGTTTCTGGGAAGAATCCCACCGCGTCCTCCGCTACTCCGCTAAACCTCTTTGAGCGTACTGGAGCTGTGCCCAGCCCTAGGATAACCCCACTGGAGGGAAGGGAGGGTCAAGAGAGGCGCTCAACTAGAAAGGGAATTCCTGGGGGGGGGGGGTATCGGAGCCACCCTAGTGTCCTGGGCTTTTCTGGGTGGCGTTGCCCATCACGCTAGAAATCCCTGGGCGCTGGTGGGCTGAGGAGGGAGGACGAGAGGTGGATGGGGCTGTCCCCGTCCCCATGAGTGCTGCAGGAAACTGCTGACCTTTGTCCTCACCCCCACCCTGGGGTGCCACACAGGGTGAAGATCCTGGCGAGTGCAACGTTACTTATTACTTCCCTGCAGGTAGGGAAGGTTCCGCACAGAGAGACCCCCCCACCCTCTCCGTTGTACCCTGCTGGCTTCATCGCCCCGCCCCGCCCCTCCAAGGAAGCGGCTGAGGCTTTCTCTGCCTAGCTGTCCCCGGAAACCACCCGACCCGAGGCTCCAGCAGGCTGCTAGCTGCGACCGAAAGAGCGCACGGCGGAGGAGGCGGAGTTGGGGGGCGCCTCCTGAGGAAAGAATGGGGAAGGGATAGGGGACAGCGAGCAAGGCCTTCCACCCGCGCTTCCTTAGTCGCGAGTGATCTCGTATTCCTTGCTGACCTCCCCTTAGAGTGCCAGGGCCCAGGCATTTAGTGTAGCAGGCAAGGAAAGGGTTAAAGGCCTGTGGGGCCGAGGGGTGCGGCTCTGAGAGCCAGGCGGCCGTGACCCGCTTTCTACAGACAACTGCGATCTTTCTCCAGGCCTGGTCACCCAGCAGGGATGGGGACCTGGTGGGCACGCAGCTACATCGAGTCTCCAAAGCGCCTGTCTGCTGACCTAGGACTGATGGGGCCCTTCTGTGTGGGGCGCCAGGGCGGAAGTAGCCCATTTGATTAAGATCGGATAGGGGCTTCCTAGAGGAGCAGAGTTAGGAAGGCAGTCGACGGGATGGGGAGGAAAGCTGGGAGCCTGGTGTGCACAGAGTGGCCAGTGTTGGCTGTAGGCCACCAGCGGCTGGAAGTGGGGGAGGGGAGGCTGGCGGGAGAAGAGGAAGGAGGGGAGGGAAGACGCACTTTATATAAAAAGCCTTCAGGAATGTCTAACCCTGGCTTTGGTGAATTGTCCCTACCATCACAGCCCTCACCCCATTTCCCTTCAGTTAAACATGCCCCTACCCCTCCGTGTAAAAGTGCCCCTTGCCACTCTGCAAGTGGAAGAAGCTGTTAGGCTTCTGGCAGGCCTCCTGCCTGGCATTAGAATTGGCCCTGCCCTTCAGTGGCTGTACACAAAGGCCCATGCCAGGCAGAGACCTCCATTCCCTATTTTTCTAATGGAGAACCCAAAGGTCCAAAATGCACATGGAAGCCCCTGTTCAGGTCTGCACACCAGGTCACTTGGGTGTGAGCTTGGCTCCTGCCAGTGGGGGAGGAGAGGTGGAGAACAGTACTCCCTGAGGGCAGGAAAGGAGTCCACTGACATTCCTGGAAAGGTATGGCTTGCAGACGGTTAGATCCTGAGGGCTAGGCCTGGAAGCAGGGCTTTTGTGAGCTGGCCCTGGGCTGGGCCTTCCACCTACCAGCAGTCTGAAGGAAGATAAAGGGGAGGAGAAGGTAGCCCCAGGAGCTGTTGGAATGAGACTGCCAGAGCCTGGTGTCCAGACTCCCTAGGTCCCAAGAGGGACATATCTGCTGAGCTCTGCAGGCATGCCAGGTGCCACCTGAACGCCTTGTTCTATGCAGGCCCCATAGGGACAGAGCTTCCTGTGGGACAAGTCTGAGATCCTGTTGACCTGATAGCTTGTCCAGAGCACGTGGCTGGTTGTGTGCTGATTCTGGAACCAAGCTGGTACAGAGAGCCACCTCAGGACTCATCCCCAGGGACTTGGCGCACAGGCCTTGGAAGACATGGTCAAGACACAAGATGGAGGTACCTTGGAGGTAGAGTCCAGAAGCTCCCGCTATTCTGGGTTCCTACGGTTTCTGCCTGGCACCTCACCAAGGAGGATCAGAGACCCTCCTTGAGCCCAAGTTCAAGGCAGAGAAGGAAAGTGGGAGTCTTGACCCTGCATGCTAGAACCAAATTTTTCTTTTCCTTTTTTTTTTTTCAGTATTGGGGATTGAACTCAGGACCCTGTGCTTGCCAGGCAAGCACTTATTCTACTGAGCTA
>NDGN011554780.1:12719-33056 GCA_002564285.1 Tympanoctomys barrerae | reverse complement strand
AATAAATAAATAAATAAATAAATAAATAAATTCATAGTAACTCTCGGCTCTTCCATGAAGCTAACTTCTCATCACCTCATTGCAGCATTATGGGAAATCTAACCTAGAAATCAGGGGCTACCGTCAGAGAGAAAGAAAGGGGAGAAGAGAGTAAAGGGAAAGTCATACCCTGAAATGGGGAGGGGGCTGACATGTACAGCATCAGCCTTTTTCAGCAGTGTCTCATCCAGCCCTCCCAGACCTGGGAGCTGGCGAGGTTAATTGCTATATTACCAACAAGAAGGCTGAGGCTCAGGCTGTTAAGTGTTTTATTCAAGATCACAGTTAGTGAGTGGCAAATCCAGAATGCAGCCAGAAGGGGTAAGAGGAACAGCTTATCCTGAGCTAACCTTCCAGCCCTTACTCTTCCTGGCCATTCTAGTCATCCTTATCCAGGCCACTTCTGGCCTCTTCTTTTGCATGTGGCTGGAAAGGCCCCTCCTGAGAGTTTCCCCGCAGATCCCAGGCTCTGCTCTGTCCAGCACTAGCCATGCCTCTGTGTTGGAATCCCTATCTATGGGTCTGCTTTCCACATTGGGCAGTGAGGGCTCTGGAGGCAGAGTCCCTGGCAAATAGCACCATGGAATGTTTGCAGAGTACAGGAGAAAACTGATTTTATAGACCTGGGTTTGCAGATCCCTGACAAAACTGGCTGAGGCTAAGTGTTCTCAAATACAGAGAGGCAGGGGGAGAAGACAGTTGCTACTCAACATGTAAGAACCCAGTGGCAAAACGTAGGTGCTTAAATCAAGCCCTGTTTGGATCTTAGC
This sequence comes from Tympanoctomys barrerae, assembly GCA_002564285.1. NCBI lineage: Eukaryota > Metazoa > Chordata > Mammalia > Rodentia > Octodontidae > Tympanoctomys > Tympanoctomys barrerae. Next base: position 32,247 of record NDGN011554780.1, on the reverse strand, counting down.
TTTACCATGAACTTGCCTTTGCCTTTGGGCAAGCTCCTTGGCATTCTTTAGGCTCTCGTAAGTTTTCTCACATCTAAATTTTATGTAATAGTGAGGCTATCAACCACAGAACTGCACGGTAGAGCCACTGTAGTCACTCAATAATATGAAACATTCCCTTACAGAAAGTAAGAGCTTCTTTGACCCCACCCACCCATGCTCCCCTGGTGTGCTGGCCAGCTGGATTCTTGTTGGGACTCCTGAAATCCAGTAGCCACATACTGAGCACCTGGCATAAAGGTGGCCCCAGGAGTCCTACTGCTCTGCAGCCAGCCAGGGTTGTTAATATTTTGCATGTGCCCCTCAACTAATAGCATGAGAATGACATGGGCTTATGCAAGCAAAACATTCAGCCCAGCTGGCCATCAGTGAGTGCTCCATAAATGTTAGTCTGGGGCTGGGTGAGATAGCTCAGTGGTCTAAACACCTGCCTGGCAAGTGCAAGGACCTGTGTTTGATCCCCAGTACTGTATGTCATGTGACCCCAGAACCCCAGGCACACTGTGTGGGCCACCGAAACTGGGTGTGGTGGGGCACACCTGTAATCCCAGCACTGGGGAGGCTGAGACAGGAGGATCACTATGAGTCTGAGCTGCATAGTGAGACTCTGTACCAATTAATTAATTAATTAATTGAAAATTTTTAAAAATAAATAAATAAATAAAATAAATGTTAGTTACTATTGTCGCTGATTTCCAGAGACTCAGACAAGCTTGGCCCTGAAGAGACAGGCTGCACTGAAAGACCTCAGAACGACCTGGATATCTAGTAGGCCTCCCTGCCTGTAATGAGCCCTGCAAGTCCCACCGAGAGCAGAACAGCCTATTCTGCCTGCTAAGCAGCAAGCAAACCCACTGATTTGGCAGAGTGGCAAGCAGCACAAGGACTGGACCCTGCCCTAGCAACTGAGGAGGCCCCCTTTGTGGCCACGGCCATTCACCATGGCTGGCCTCTTGCATCTCTACCATGGACAGTCACTGCTTTCTTCCTTTTCCCCCAGTGCTGAAGAATGAAAGGAGGACATGCAGCAACCCCTGGACACCATGCCATCCTCAAGCCCCTATGGATGCAGTAAAACATGAGGGCAGTGGCTGTACCCCATGACAACTCCTGAATTTTAGCACCAGAAGGCATACCTTCTGGGGATGCCTAGATTCCATGGTAAAACCAAATGCTACATGGCAAAATATGCTGGCTCCTATAACAACAGAATCTCATAGCAACACTCAGGCATGGCAACTGGAACAGGTGTGGCATCCCAAAGGAACAGAGGCAATGACGGCTTGGGCATAGGGTGAGAGGCATCCTCTCTCCTTGTGGGCCTTCCTACCCTGAGGACAGCCTATTTCCTTCACTCCCCAAAGATCCATCTGCTTGGAGGGCTCCAAGCCAGCCAGTTCACATCCTGTCCTCCTGCCCTCATTTGAACAAAGCTGGAAGACTGGAAATGTCTTCTCTCTAACCAAGCATTTTGATTCCTTTAAATAGTTCTCAACTTGCTGGTTCCTTCAGGAAGTCTTCTTGGATTGTACAAGCAATTTAGAGCTGGAATGTGGCCCCTATCCCACTTACCCTGCTTCAAAATTGCATATACTTGTAAAACTCCATTGTCTAGTTCCAAATCAGCTTCACACTGCAGCACCACTGAGTGAAGGCTGGTTCACGCTTTGTGAGTCATGGGTCTGCCTTCAGCAGGGCACTGCCAGGGGCTAAGGCAGTGGTGGGCTAATCCCCGGATAGGACGGCCTCATCCAAGCTGCTACTAATCACAGAGACAACCTCCGAGGACAGAGGTAGCCTCTCCTTGGATATCTATAGGGACGTGCGGTGGCTGGAAGGGCAATCTTCCCTCCAGCAAAGGGATGTGGAATGGAGAGGCCCTGAGCAGGCTGCATGCATTAGTCAGCTACCTCTCCAAGAGGGGAGCAGGTGCAGGTCTGCTTTGGGGAATATTTGGGGGAAAACTCTTCCATTTAACTGTCTGCTCAGAGCCTATAGCAGCATCCCAAGGCAGTATTACCATCAGCCATGATCAACCTGTCTTTCCGGCCTCCTATCTTTCACCTCCATTCCTACCTTTCCTTCAACTATGCAGATGCTCTCAACACCCCACTATCAAGGCCTTCAATTTACCACCACCTTTCTTTTCCAGTTCTTTTATCTGTGCTGCCAGAATCCCACCCTCCTGTGGAGTGCCCCTGCCACCTGTGCGCATGTGCCACCCACATGCCACACGCTGGTAGAGGAGGTGCAGGCCTGTGGACCACCAGTTTCTGCCACGTACACAGCTGGGTGGCCCCCACCTCAGACACTCCTTACTTCCTCACAGCACGTACCACATTCTGCCAGTCCTGGAATGAGTATGGGCGCTTTCCATCCTCATCAAGCCTATCTTCAACTAGAAAGTCAGCCCACAGCCTCGATCCCGGGAACACAGTTTCCTCCCGCAGACTGCCTGGCAAATTGCTCCTAAAATGATATCAAACTATGTTTGCTGGAGTTCTGAGGTTCCTGGAATCAGGGCACACTAGGGGTTAGGTTCAGATCCTGGCTATGCTGCTCTTTTACTTTACTGGCTTTGTGTAGACTACTTACATTTAAGTGCTTCAGTTTTTTCATATGTAAGTTGTAGGAGCACAAGATTTTTGTCAGCATTAAGTGATTTATAATGCACCATAAGGATAAAAAAGTGTCTCTTATATACACCAAATGATTGGTAAATGTCATCATTAGTTGACTGTATACTTAAGCTTTTTGTTTGTTGGTTTGCCCTGTAAGAACAACTGGAAGTTGCTGGAGGTACTGGAGCTTCAAGGCAACAGCTCACCATGGGGCTGCTGGAATCCTAGGCTTCAAGGTACTTTAGGGACGCTACAGCAAGAGGGCATGGCCTCCTGCCTGGCTGCCAGCTTCTCCAAAAGAAGAAGGGTCTATTTAGTAGATCACCAAGGGCAAAGGGAGCCCATGTCTTTGGAGTCTGAGGAGCAATCAGCACTTAGAGTGCTTTTCTGGGAAAGAAGCAAGAAGTCCGAACCCCTACAACCTCTGCCAGGGAGTCTGTTTGGGGGGAAGTTGTTCCACCATGCTCATGTTTCACTCTTTGCAATCTGTCCAGCTTTTGTGTACATACATACACACACACACACACACACACACACACACACACAGAGTCAAATGCACCCTTAGCCTATGCATATGTGCTGGAAGTCAGTGAAGGTGCAAGTGTTTATATACATCAATCCCTGTAAACACATGCTATCTACTGCACACCATGTTCACACCGACACCCAACCTCAGGCAGCTCAAAGCCCAGTGCGTTTACGCCATGTGCCCTACAGCCCATTAACTCAGTACCTCTCAGTCTTGCTCTCTTCACGTTCACTATCTCACCACTCAGCCCAAAGCTGAGCTTGCAACCTGGGCTCTCCATTGAAGTACTTGGTCTCCACTGAAGACCAACACCTAATAGCTCAGTGGACTAAGTGCCTGCTTAGGCAAGCACAAGGAATGGGGTTTGATCCCTGGCACCACATGCCCCTCCAGCCCCGCCTCTGGATATGCTGAGCCAGCCACTGGCCCACACCTGTAATCCCAGCACTGAGGAGACTGAAAACAATTAAGGATCATTAAGTCCAAGCTGTGTAGTGAGACCCTCCCTGCACCAAATACATTAAATAAATAAATAAAGACTAATGCCTAGACCAGATTACAAGAACATCAATACCCCAAACAACCAACCCTCTGAACAACTCTGGGATTACACAGGGACCAGCAGTGAATTTATTTACAGCACACCAGGGCTTGAATCTGTCTTTATTTTTGCTTTCCACATCCCCAAGCTACAGGAGATAGTACCAGAGAAGCCCAGAGCAAGAAATGTTGCCCAGAAATTAGAAGTCATTATGGTGAACCGCCCACCCCAGTGGCCTTGAAATGTATCATTGAGATGTCTAAAATAGACTCTCAGATGGCTCTGGCCAAGGCCCACCCTCTGCTGATTCCTGGATGCCTGGCTGAGGTTTGGCTGGAGCAGAGTTGGAAAAGACTGGTGTCAAACATGAAGTGTATAACAGTGTTGACTGTAAGAGCCTAGAACATTCTGGAGACCAAGTCTTCAAGGGTAATCCTGTAATCAGGACAAGTACCACCTTCTCCCTTCCCAATGCAGCACTGGGCCAGGCTCAAGGAGCCTACAGTCTCCTGGCAGGTTGGTCTTCATTCTCTCCTGATCAGCGCTTCTTATTCCATACACTTTGTATCTCCATATGCCAGAGATTTAAAATTTTGGGGGAGAAGGCTCATATGAAAGCTGACAAGCCCACCCCACCAACCCTGACACAACACCATTATGGATCGTCATATGCTGGACACACTCCTGGTACAACTCTGTTCCTATCTCAGCTCCAGTGGGGGAAACAAAAACAGTTCCTGGGGCATCTTCCCCATCTGCGTTCTGCTCTCTGCTGGTCAGAAGGAAGGAGAGAGCTGGATTCACTGAACAAGAGGGCACTGTAACCAAAAACTCAGTTTTCCTGCTTCCCAGGCCCTAGAAGAGTCAGTTTGGAGAATGGTATAAAGGTAGTGGGCTCACCTGGCCTTTGAGGGGTTCCTATTGGAGGGAGCTTGCTCAGGCAAGGGGTATAAGCAGGATCTGGCCCTCTGGCCCTCCCTGAGCAGAGAGGAGAAGGCTGCAGGCTCCTGGGACATCAAATGCATCTGAGTAATCCAAACAGGGTGTGGGGCGAGGTCAGCCAGCACAAATGAGAAACATGTGGAGTCCACTTCCCCTGGAAGTGGCTGGCTAGCTCATGGTTTCAGGCAGAGGGAGAAGGCTGTGGGGGAGGGCTGGTAAGGAGAAGACGTGGCCAGGTGTGATGTTTCCCAGCAGGGAGCCACAGACATTGTGGGAGGCAGGGGTGGCATGTGGGGTGAGCTGGATTCCCAGGGCCTAGGAACCAGGTAAACAGGCCAGGCTTCTTTCTCTCCCATCAGGTCTTATTTAAAACAAAAAGAAGAAGAAAGCAGGTAGAGGAAAAGGAGCAGGAGAGAGAGGAGAAGGAGACAAAAAATAAAGAGGAGGGCCAAGCGAGAAACGATGGCATTAAGTAAGCTTAGACAGCTGTCTGACCTCAAATATAAGAAATACGTGAATGGCCCTAGCTGAATCTCTAACTATCCAGAGAATAAATTGAGGTCATGGATGGAAATTCCCAGAAGATAGAATCTTGGCTTAACATTTAAAACAAAGGAAGATCGCTCTAGTAATGAACGCTTTTCAGGAAAATAAGGTAGTGAGCCCTCTGTCACTAGGAGTGAGTAAACAGAACACCCACCTGCCTGTGATGCTATAGAAGGATTAGTTTCAGCTTTAAGTGGGAGGCTCCACTAGACGATCTCCATTCTGTGGTTCCATGAAGGGTTGGGCAAGGCTGAGTGCTCTGCAGAGAGGAGGGGACTTTTCACACTAGCTGTCCAGGGAGACACTGCAGGGTGCTGAGCTGCAGTCAGGGAGCAGGGAGCTCTGCTCAGCAGGATCCATGGGGGACTCTTTCTCCCGAGAGCCACAGGAGGCACCCTGTGCCTTCGGCTGTCAGGGATGGACATGTGCAGAGGGGCTCTGCATAAAAGCAAGGATCTGGTGCTTACAACCTGGGATGGGGGAGCTAGGGAGGAGGTAGCCGAAGTCCCAGAAGCAGAGTGGGTGAGGGAGTGGGGAAACATGGAATAAGAGGGAGGTCAGGAAACACTGTAGGGTTTTGGCTGACATGGTAATCATTCAAACCAGGTCTAGATAGGCCTGTGTTTAGGGTTGAAGCCATCACGGATGGTAAAAGCCATCTCCCTGGGTCAGTTCATGCTTCAGGGAACCAAAGCAGCTGCTGGAGTCAGAGCAGCACGTCTGCTGCATCTGTGCCATCTCCTCAGAGTGGAGGTCCTGTCTTAAGGCAGAATCTGGACTGCCCTGTGAGAACAGCTCCGGCTGCAGCAGTCTGAGCATGGCCATGGCCAGAGTGGAAGAGCAAGACCTCTTGTCAACCCCTCGGGTGGAGGCCCAACCTGGTCATGGAAGAAAACACAAAAAGAAATGTTCTCCTGAGTGCAACCCTGGGGAAGGTAGGAAGCTTCACCACTCTGAGGCTCTAGGCCAGTTCCTGCCCTACACATTATACAAATGCCCATGGGCCTACACCTGCCACAGCCCTTCCTGTGGCCTGTGATGGCATAAGCCTCCCCTGCTAGGGGAGGGGAAGAAATGAGCATCATCCATGCTCTTCTCCTAGGCCAGGGGACCCCTGGAAATAACAGGCATGGCTCGGGGTGGGCCCTCTGACACTGGGGTGGGGGTGCTGGCTGTGCTCACACAACAGGGCAGCAGGTTTTTGCAGAGTTCACATATCCTTTGCCCACCCTACTCTCCAAAGCACTGGATAAAAAGGGAAAAAGATGTGTGAAGACATTTCATCCCAAATTATCCCTGAGTGAATGCTCTGAAGTAACCCCTTCCAACCCTATAGCTGCCCTTGCCTTACCCGACCAGCCAGGCAAGCAAAGAGCTCAGAAATGGATAGCTTCCTTTCTTTCTCCCTCCCCTCCCCTCCCCTCCCCTCCCCTCCTCTCCCTTTCCTTTCCTTTCTCAGCTACCCAAAGGAAATAGACAGCTTCCTTTCTTCTCTTTCCTTCTCATTTCTATGTAGTCTGCAATTCTGAGGCCAGGACAAGCCAATGAGGAAGAGGAGTGTTCTTGTACTGTTCAAATGCTGTGCATCATTATACGCTCTCTTTAAACCATGTGGGACATTTTCCAGGTCTAATCACCACCCCATCCCTACAGGGTAAGGATGAGTCATGGGAGAGTATCTTCTACTCACAAACGGAGAAACTAAGCCCCAGGGGAGGACCCAGACTTGTGGACAGGGCCCTTAGAGGATGTATCTTACTGCCTTGCCCTGCCCCAGGCTTGGTAGTCTTCCTTGTGCCAAATTACATTTTGTAGACAAGGTCTCTGATTCCTGGAGTTGGGCCATTTTCCCTAAGACCCATCCCTCAGTCTTCTAAGTTGCTAAGGTTCCCCAGTGGGACCCTATTACTTGGCAGCTTCCATGTATGGGGAAGGGACAGGGAGCCTGTCTAAACCATCTGGGCCCCAGCTGATTTCTAGAAAGGGGATGATCAGGTTTCAGTTCTTCCCTTTTATTCCAGAAAGGCTCTTATTTGGGGCTGCCTCACCTCCCCCCACCATCTGCCTCAGAAACTGGGTCTTGGCAGCTTCTTGGGTCTGAGACAGTACCAGAGAGTGTACAGAGCCTGACAATGAGCCTCATGAGTTGGGTCAAATCTCCTGTGTCTTTAGCCACCATCCTTAGATATCAGCCATTATCTTCAGAACCACCTTGCTGTATACCAAGGGCCTGTCCTGACAAGTGAACCCCTCATGGTTCCTGGAAAGTAAATCTTTTCTACCTTTCTATGTACTCTTACTGATCAGTTCACCCTCCACCTTCGCACAGGAGAAAACCTTGGCCTGGAATTACCAGCTGACACCCCACCCACCTGATGCCAAGCACTGCCTCCTAGGGCCCACCCCACCCTGGACCTTACAGTCCAGCCAGTTCAGCCAACTCTCCCAGCTCGCCTCTCCGAGCTGACAGCACTGTCCCTCTGCCCTCTCAGTGTCCTCAAGACAGCTCTGGTGGCCTGTGCCAGCATACACCAACTTGATCAGGCCCCTCTGCACCTTTTACATCCCTCTTCTTTCAGTCAAGTTTTCTAGAAAGAGATGAGGCAGGTCTAAGGAAACAAATGCAGAATCTCCCTGCCGTAATCAACTCAGAGGTGACAGACCCTTATCCCTTTGACCCTACCTCTCACCATCTAGACAGCCAAAGCAGTGTTCTCTCCTCACCCCATGGCTGCTGAGAGGCTCCCATGGAAGTATCCCCAGAGAAGTGACAGCCACTGAGCAGGAATGTTGAACTACAGCTCAGCTTCTCCTCCCCAAGCTCCAAGCCAGTTCTAGGACTGGCTGTCAATGTTTCTGTGGCCACACATTTTGTGAAGCCACGAAGAGGTCTTCAAAGGATAGCCAGGTCCTAGGGCAGTGTGGGACACTGCCAGGACAGGGGAGGGCCAGATGGGCTACAGTCACCCCAACTAGGGGAAACCCTGACCTTGAACACAGGCCTGTGTCCTCTGCTAGTCTGTGCCCAACATAAGCCACACAGAAGGGCCCAACCTCTTCTTAGTCTCCAAAGAATGTTCATCCCATCAGGCTGCTGCCTCCTCTGCCTCAGTCACAATCTGATTACTCTACCTTCAGCAGGCCTAAGCAGGCCTCCCTTTCCCAGCTCTTCCTGGCACAGTCCAGTATCATTTTCTCTACAGCCTTCCTTCAGGCCTACGATTATTGTATTTTTCCCCATGCTATCTATCTGAGCCCACTGAACTGCAAGCACCTTGAGGGCAGGCTCAGCAGGCTCTGGGCATGGGATGGCAAACATCCTGTGCCATGTGAAGCTGCCCTGCCACTCTGCTCTGGCCCATTCCATCCCCAGCTACCCCACGAAGCCCTGACTTTCAGGAGGGCTTCTTTAGGGACGAGGCTGCTCTTCCCTTTTTGCCCTTGTCCAGTCTCCTGACTGCCTCTGCAAAGTCCATCTGTGGCCTGTGTAAGGATCAGTTCTCAGAACAGCTGAAATCGTTGCACCTGGTCAGAAGACCCTCATCCTGGCTCACTCCGGAGCTGGGGAAAAATGGGGTGCCCAGGAAGACTGCAGTAGACCCAACCAGTCTCCTCCAGTTTCATCTGCTACAGGTCGACCAGGAGAGCTCCTCTCATCCACCCATCACTCAGACTGCTGCCTGTCATTCGGCCACGCCCCTTACACGCACAGACACGCCCCTTCCCAGCCCCCAGCGCGGCGGGCAGCCTTCAGGGGACCAGCAAGCTAGCATCCCACTGTGCCAGTTCTGGAGGACTCACAGTCCAGCCACCGCAACAAGTTAGCGCAATCACGTCGTCTTGCCTGGGCTCCAGGCCTCGCTGGCCATCGTCCCCCCTCCTCCATAGCCCCAACAACCCACCCTTGTGGGCTCCCGTGGCTCAGTAGCTTGGTGTCCAGAATATCCCTGATCCATCAGTCCCTGAGGGCAGGGGGCCTAGCGATAGCAAGCAGTTTTAGCGAGCCGCACCGGATTTTTTGCAGGGGCTCTTCAGGCTCTAAGGCTCGGAGAACAATGGAGCAGCTCTCAGCGCTTCCTCCACTAGAGCAATCTTTGTTCCTCCCTTCCCGCCTGTTCGGCTTCCATTAGCCAAAGGGTCAAAGCGGAGTCTCCGCACAAAAATCTAGACCTTTCTCTAAAAGACCCAGGGCTGGGGATTAGGGGCCTGGGGCCAGTGCCGGGGCTGAGGTGTAAGATGCGCATCCAGATGTGTGCAGCTGGCTGTCCGCCAGGCCCTTAGCCCCAGACGTTTCTCCTTGCCAAGAACCCCCACACCCGGGAAATCCGACTCGCGCTCCCACCCGGGATCCACAGAGGAAGTAGAGCCTCAGCTCAGCTCCAGAGCCAACTGGCGCTGACATCTGCTCTCCCCACATCTGTCCTCTAGATGCAGGCTCTCCCCGAAAGACGTCCGCAGCAAGGCTGATGCTCTCCTGTCTCCACAGCAGAGGTCTCTCCCAGCCCCACATTTTGCCACATCAGAATTCTGGACTTTAAAATTACAGGACACTACTGGGCTCTATTTCTGAGAACCTAACTCCCTAGGCCATTGTCTAGCCTCACCTCAGGCAGGCCAGAGTAGGGCCTGAGCTCTCACGTTTGGCGTCTTGAAGACACACTTAGCCATGGCGCGTTTAGAGGTGGGCCCTGCACATCTGTGCTCAATGCCCCTCCTCACCGGCTCAGTGATCAGCAGAGTCCCACGGAGATGGGGCAAGGGAGGAAGCTCTGCTTTTCCCCACCTTCCCCTGCAGATGGCCAGGTGAAAGCCTGGGGCGGGGTGGGGCGGAGCGGCAGGACTCACCCAGCATCTGGCTGAAGAGCAGCTGCTCCAGGTCGCCCAACACGGTCACCACGAGCTCGGGGTCCACCTTGAGGAAGGCGCGTTCCTCTTGGCCCTTGGCTGAGGGGACTGGCCCGGAGCCTTTCTGCGCCTTGGCCTTGCTGGAAAGCAGCTCATCATCCGATTTGCCGTCGTCGCTCACTGCCGCCTCGGGCGCCTTGCTGAGTGGCTTGACCTCCGCGTAGGGTCCGCGCGGGATCCGGCTGGGTTTTCCCAGGCTGGGCGCTAGAGGGGCCAGAGGTGTCTTGGCGCCGCCCGCCGGGCTACTCTTGGCCTGGAAGAGCGAGTGCTCAGACTTGGACAGTGTCTTGGACATCAGCGGGGCCTCACGGCCCTTAGACCCCATCTTGCCCAAACCCTTGGGTGCCTTGGCCATATCGTCGCTCCATTCGGGCTCATACAGCTGCAGCTTTTTCTCAGAGTCAGTAAGGAACGAGAGGTTCGTAAGCGACTTCTGTTTGCGCAGGTTGGAGGTGGGTGGCCCTCCAGGGACACGGCTGTCCACGCTGCCGGACTTGAAGACCTTCAGCTCCGCTGCGCTGGCCTTGGCCATGCCGATGCCGCCGCTGGGCGCCTTGGCGCGCTTGGGCAGCATGCCTCGGCCGTCGGCTGCAGCCGCCTTCTTGCCGGCTCCCCGCGGCTCGTCCGTGCCCTCGTCGCCGCCACCGCTGCTCAGCTCCACCTCAGGCTGCGCGCTCTTGACGCTGCTGCCCAGCATTCTGCCCGCGAGGAGCGCATGGACGATCTGCGCGTCTGCAGGCACAGGGCGGGGGAGGGGGCGGGGAGCAGGCGGAGGAGGGGGAGAGGACGGAAGAAACCGAGGAAGAAGGGAGAGGAGGGGGTAGCAGCACGGGAGGACAGGGAAGCCGAGCCGGGGTCGCCCAGGAAAGAAACGCAAGGAAGGAAGCAGGGGCAAAGGAAAGAGCACGGAAGCCGTGAAGCGATGGGGCGGGGTCGAAGGAAAAGGGGCGGGGCGGGGAAAGAAATTAAAAATTAAAAATCAGTCAAAGGAAGGATAGAAACCCCGAGGCTGCCTCGAAGCCCAGAGGTGCCGCCGCGCCCGGCCCTGGCCGCAGCCTCCCAGTCCCAGTCCCGCGGGCCGGGCACCGCCAGGCAGCGCCCTCCCGCACTCGGCTGCCCGCTCCAGCAAAGGCTGCGGGCTGCAGCTCCGAGGGAGGAAGCAGGAGAGGAGAAGGCGGGGAGCAAACAGGAGGAGGGGAGGAGTGTGCGCGAGCGGAGGGAGGTGGGAAGAGCGTGTGTGTCTATTTCTGGCTTGGGAGGGGGAGGTATCTGCAAGCGAGCTGGGGGTGGACGAGTGAGGGGTAGGGGGCAAATAAAAGAGACGGCCAGGTTATGTCCTGGCTCTCAGTTTAGAGGAGGGCTGGGTTCTCAGAGGACACGGGTGGTCCTCTGCAGGAGAAGGCATCAGCTGAGGAGATGTTTCCCCCTGGAGATGCTTTTTCCTACCTTATATCTGAGACACAGGGTGCTCTTCTGGGCACAGAAGGTAGAGCGGGCTGAGTGATGGGGTAGGAAGCTGAGGGCACTGGAGAAAGGGACCAGCCCTTGGGATAAAGAGTCGGGGTTCCCATTCCAGTTGCCTGCATGACCTTGCCAAAGTCATTAACACCCTCTGGCTCACTATCCCTCTACAATACCAGCTTTCTAGGTGAAAGGGCTTGGAGGATCATCAAGTCCTGGGTCAAATCTTGGGACTCAGGAGAAGCTTAACACTGCCAGCCCTGAAGCAGGGCTGCTAGGCTATCTAAAAGGACATTTCTCCAGCCCTGCTCTTTCCTTTCTCCTACCTGGGGCCAGGGAAGAGGGGTGAGGTAAAGGGCAGCAAGAACCAGGCAGAGCAGGCAGCATCTTACCCAGGACTGTCCCCTCCAACCCCACCCTGCCTGCCTGTATAGAAGGTGGTGCTACCTATTTCCCATGGCCTCCCAAGTCAGGGTCAGATTGTCCGAGACAAAGGCTCTCCAGAGAGGCAATGGGCAGGAGCCAGTAGAGGGGGATGCTCTATCAGCAAGCTTGCTGCTGGAAGGGCAGGCTCCAGGTACAGCTACATGCTAGGGCTATAAAGCTCAGGAATGGTGCCAGAACACAATAACCATCTGATTACTCCTCACCCCATCCCCAGCCTCCATCACTTCAGCTCCTCCTCTCCTTCCCCCTTGAATCTGAAGACCTCTGTGTCAGTGTCCCCTGGTTTGCTCACTCTCCTAGCACTAAGCATCAAGCCTGGCTGGTATGAGAGATACTTATGGATACACCCTCATCGGAGCTGGGAACTGCCTCTCTCAGCACTTGCATGGAGCAGGTGTTGCAGCTGTGGTGGTTAAAAGGGTTTGGAGGCCTCCAGGCTGCACACTGGGTCTGTATCCTGCATGACTCTGGTCCTGGCTGGCGCCCAGGACTTCCTGCCTTCACGGTCCTAGAGCTGAATGGAGATGCCATAAAATTTTCAAGGACAGGGATCATAGCAGACTCACAATACTGAGAACATAAGATTCTGAAACAGAAAGGGGCATGGGCCCTTGGCTGGCCTTGGAGATAGAGAAAGTGCCCTCAAGGAACTCTGTCTAGCAGGAAATACAGGGCAGGCAACACAAGAAAAATAACCTTTCCTCAGGGAAATAACCTTGTCCCTGTAAAAAGTCAATGTCCCACCTATTCCTCACAAGTAGACAGGCATAGGTGTGTGTATGTTCTAATTACTGGAATGACAACAGGCACTGCCTTAAAGGGGTGGAATGCCAAAAGCCACCAAAAAGTCCTGAGGCACAGAACCTGAGGCCTGCTGTCTTTAGAGGCCTGGCCCAGCTCTTAGAAATTCAGGAGGGGCCAGGGACTGTGAGTCCAGATAGGAAATGACAAGCAGGAAAGAGCTGGTTAAGAGGAAAGAAGTGCAATCATGCAGAAATTGGCCAGGTACAGAGGGCACAAAAGATGAGGCCAGGCATGGGACACAGGAAGTGTCATGCGCATGCCTGGACACCAGGCTCCAGCTCATGAAAGGGATGAAGCGCCATCTTCGGTGTCAAAATTTTGAATAAGTATAACCATCCCCCCTTCCCCACCCACAAGCCATGTGTAACGATGCCACAAACCATCATTTCTACATCCTCATCCTTGCTCATGCCCACTGTATAATTTATACAAGATGTCCCTGTATCAATCATATGGGAACCCCGCCTTTCCTAAAAAACAGCACCTGGAGAATCTAAGGACACCTATAGTCCAATTTATCAGATTACAGTAGTTCTTGCTTCTTGTCTGTATGTTTTCTTCCTGCATATAAATTCATCTCATCAAAAATAAATGAACTGCTAAGCATCTTGCTTGAAAAGCATTATGCTCACCATGACCCTACTCCCTCCAGTGCAGACAAAACCTCATGTTCTCTTCCTTGGTTCCATTTGGCTCCTCATCTCTGGTAGTTCAGTTCTTTAGAGTTGCTATGAAACTCTATTCCGCTTGCTGCTCTGTCCACCTGCACGTCCATGTCACTGGATGCCCACTGCCCCGGGGCCCTGAACTTCCTTCCTTCCTGCCTGCCTGGTTATCTCATCCCTCCTTTGGGTCTGTGTTTCAGCCTAGTTCCTCCTCCTCCTTTCTGTATTCTTTGCCTCCTCTCATGGGATATTATATTCCCCAAATCCCAAGGCCTTCTCCTCCTTTCCATAAACAGCCCCTGGAATTCTGCTCCTTTTGAGCAGACTGCCCAGAGGAGATGCACAGACCCACCCTGCCACCTAGACTTCAAGCCCATTGCCCCCTGCAGCACATACGACTTGTCAGTTTTTGAGGTTGATCCCATGAGTTAGCTCAGGGTGGACCCCTGGAGTGCCATCCTTTCAGGGTTGATCCTGTCACTCTTTGAGGGTCTTTCCATGCCAGGTACTGGTCCTTTTCAATAGTCCTCTTGGCATCCTGGAACTTTCTGATGCTCTCTAATGCAACCTCTCCCTCCATCTGGCTCTGCTTTGATTTATTTCACATCCCATGTTTCCCACCATCCTCATCTACGGTGGGAGTGCTCTGCTGCCGTGGCAACAGGCAGTCCAACATTAGTCAACAAAGCCAATATATGTCGTGTTTCCCTGAGTGAGTCCTAAAAAAAGGGGACTGAACCCTGGCACCTTATCCCCAAACCTAGCCCCAAACCCGTGCACTGGACTGTTTTCCCCTTCCCTACCTTAAAAGACTTGAAGAGAGATCAGTGGTCAACAGAGGGGCTATGATGAAGAAGCCTGGCTGGGCAGGCAATGGGTGCTGGAGGTATCAGTAACGTGGTTAGGACAGCTGGATCCTGCCTGGTTTCTAAAGCAGGGAGGGAGGAAGAGGCTGGTTCAATATCCTAAAAGTCCTCAGTCTCCAGCTCCCCAAAGATAGGGTCAACCCATTCCTTTCTCTCCAAAGGCACTGCAGTGTTTGGGGTGGAGATAGGATGAGTGATGTGACCACATCTGTTGACTGCTAACTTAGAGCAATTTGAGGAATGAAAATGTAGCATAGGGCCAAAGAAAGGCATGTATGTGATTTTACATTCTCCCAGTTCTGTGATTGGAAATGGATGTAACCCGGGGAGTCTGTGGGGGGCTGGGGGCTCTGCCCATCAGGATAGGGCTTGGTAACTGTGAGGTAGGCAGTGGAAGAGAGGCTGACATGGAGGGCCAGACTGTCCTCATCCTGTTGACCTTGAAATGTGACCTTGGGAGAAAAGATCTGAGGAAGGGAGTAGTAGTAGTAGTCCATGCTTGGCTCTGTCCAGGGATAAGGACAAAGCAGAGCAAGGGAGAGTGTTCTGGATATGTGTCCACAGTTGGGTTCTAGAGAAAAGGCTGGGAATATGGCTCTGCCAGGCTCACAGGATTCATTTTTGGTTAAAGTTTTTGTTGAAAGCTATCAAAGCCCTGCACACATGATAGGCTCTCAAAAATATTTAATGAATGAAGACTGATTGCAGAAATGTGGGACTAGAACAAATGTGTGGGGGACTGTGATCTCTTAGCACACTGGGCCGAGGAGGGGGTACTACCAGCCAGCACACTGAGATCTTTAAGCTACCCTGCTCAGACTCCCATGATGTTTGAGCACTGAGTCTTTTCTGTATTAAGAAACCAGCTCCCCACTGTTGGGGCCTGGCCCAGCTGTAACAGGTGCTGGAGCAAAAGAGATCAAAACCCTATCCTCATGCAACTTAGAGTCTGTTGGGAAGGACAGTAAGAGTGAAGCCAATGAAGGCTTCTCTGAGACATGACATTTCAATAAAACTCTGAACAAAGAGAGGGAGCAACCTACATAAACATCTGGGAGAAGAGAGTTCCAGAAAGAGGGAACTGCCCAAGCACAGGCCCTGAAGTGGATGTGTTCCCTGCGTGTGAAGTACAGGTAGGAGAACAGCATGGTTGCAAAGAAAAGAAGGAGGGGAGAGTGGTGGGCTGCAGGTGGAGGTGTGAGGGGAGGCAGTGCTCTGGGCCTTCAGGGTCATGACACAGACTCAGCCTCCCGCTTGGAGCGAGCCTGTGGCAGGTATGGAGCAGATGTGACATGACCTGGCTCCCCCTGGGAAAGGTCACTTGGCTCTGGTGTGGAGACACATTGCTGGGTTTTAGAGGCTAAAGCAGTGGCGACAGTCCAGCTGAGAGATGACAGTGGTTTGGAACTGAGTGGTGAACGTGGTGGTTGTGAGAAGTGGTCCAATGCTGGGCATATTTTGAAGCCATTAGAATTTGCAGAGGAGCCAAGTGTGGGAAAGCATGGAGTTAGTGTCTCTGAGGATTTGGGCCTCCACACGTCTCAGACTGGAGTTGCCACTGATCAAGACAAAGAAGGCTTTGGGAGGAGCTGGTTTTGAGGAAGGATTAGAGTCCTGTTTTTCTCCCCAGCCCTTCTTGAGTCCAAATGTCCTTCTGTTAAGGGAGGCCTCCCTGACATCATTCACCCATTTGTGTGCCCCAAGAATCCATCTTCAGTTAAACTTGTTCTCAGAAGAAATCACAGCTCTGTGCACATAGTGGGCTCTCAAAAATATTTTGTGAATGACGACTGATTAAGTGAATGAATGCGTGACTCAGAACAGATGTGCAAGGGATTGTAAACAGCAGTGACCTCTCAGTACCCCGCGGCGAGAAACGGAACAGCTGGCGTGCGGAGTGCAGGCCAAGCTTCTGGGATGGAGTACCAGCACATCTTTTCTCTCTCCTCTCTGTAACAATGGGCCAGGGAGAGCCCCCTCTCTAGAGCCCAACTAGAGAATGGTTCCCATCAGAGCCTATAGGAGGCAGGTGGCCCAGAAGGAGCAGAACTGTGGCTGAGGCTTGCTCAGAGGGGCTGCTCTAGGCCTGGGGAGTGGACCAGAGCCAGAACTCGGATGACTGGCAGTTCCTTCTGCCAGAGCATTTTCCAGGGCTGCAGAGGTGAAATGCCCAGGCTGGACGGTCCAAGGCTAGCGAACATGGAGCCTTGGTTCCTTGTAGCCCTGGTCCTGAGAGGCCGTGTTGGAAGAACAAATGAAAACAGCAGACTTCTTCCTCTGTGGAGGACAGGACTCCAGGCTCTCCAGGCATGGACAGACACCGGGGAACTCCAGGACCTCCTGCAGGGGCGCATGTCTCTGACTCAGTGACCTGCACTACCTGAAAGGATAAACAGTCCCTACCCTCTGCTATCCGGCTACCACTGAGGCCAGTGCCGAACAACACGCAGTACTTGAGCCCTTCACCCTCTGGCTTCCTATCCTCCATGCTCTCCTACCTGCCCTGGCCCAGGCCTCACCCCATCCCACACTTTTGCGGTTCCCTGCCTTTCCTAATACCTTCCTTTGTATGAATTCCACTGTGCTTTTTAAAGCCAACTTCAGCCACCCTCATCCCACAAGGAACACCTCTTTGGTTGCCCCATCCCACACTGCTCTTGACCTTTTCTTCTCACTGATTATATTCAGGAGCCACAAGGTCACATTCTGCCTACTCCTAGGGAGACTTCCCTGACCAGTGGAATTGTAAATTCTTACACAGGGTGCTTAGTTCATGGATGAGAACAGCAGATCCCACAGTTACTAATCACCTATCATTGCCAGGGACCCTCTTGGGCACAGCATATTACTTAAAAACCCTGGGAAACAAGGACTATTGATGTCTCCATTCTACAAAGACATACACTTGCTCATAATCACTGAGGAGGAATCAGAGGAACCAATCGCTGTTGGTGGAATCAGAGTTTGAACTCCAGGTGTTAGGTACCCTACCTCCCTATAACTTCAGGCTATCACATGTAGCCGTTTCCAGGGACCTGCTTGATAATGTGGGACCAAGAAGTGTAGGCCTTCATGGCAGGAAAGTCCTGAAAGTCCTCTAGGTCCTGAAGAGGGAGTGGAGATGAAAATGTCAGTCCTGCCTCTCTACCTGTCCTGTTGTGGCTACCTGCAGCCTGAGGTCAGCATAGGTCTAGCCTGTAGTCAATTTAGGTCTGGTCCCAAGTCCTGGGGTTGAGGGTGGGACGCAGGGTGGTCCTTGGTATCTATGGCAACACATGAGCAGTGTCTCAACCCTATGTCTGTCCTGGAGTCCTGTTTACTTTCAGTGGACAAGGTGAGGATCTCCTGAGGTCCTCCCTAATCACAAGTCTTAGGAGTTAGTAGTCTTGGGTTCTCTTTCTGTGGGATTAATAGAGTGCTCACATTTGCTATACTTCAGCTGGTCATGTGAGAAGTTAGTAGGGAAAGAAGGGTGGAAGGCCTCTACTCCCTCTGCTCTTGGACCTCCAGCAGGGAAAAGCAGAAAGAAAATACCTCATCTAGGGCACTCCTTCTAAAACTGTACCCATTTAAACACGATATGCCCCTACTTCACAGGCCAATAAAAAGCCCAAAGAAAGAAATCCAGATGTTTCCCACATGTGCTTGTCCTGAATGTTACCATGACAACTGACTGTCCCATATACACAGCTGGGGTGGCTGTTGCACACTGGGCCTCAGATGAGCTCTGTACTACCCAGGTACATCACCTTTGGACAAGACCAACCCCAATGCATTGTGATGGTGACTTGCAGGTCTTTGAGGATGACTCCAGTCAGGCGAAGGAAGAAGTGAGTAAAGTGAGTGCTTGTCACTGCACCCAAGTGTTGGATGGAGATACACAGCTGCTCATGTGAGTGTATAACCTTTGGGATGGGTAAACCTACGGTCAAAATGACTCAACCATGCAGTTGTTTCAACATCACTGAATCACAAAGCTAAGTGGGACCACCAAGATAACTTCACTCAGTGTTCTCCCTCAGGGCAGCACTGATCCATTGGTAATAAATCCTATTGCCTCACTTTGGACTAAGTAAACCCTAAAACTGAGAAAGAACACAGGCCTAACGCCAAGGCTATCTTGCTGATGCAGTGATGACATCCTACTGCAGAACTGAACTCCTTAATCTGTGTTCACAGCCTGGAAGCTGGAGGCCCGTAGAACCAGCCATCAGATATGAGCCAGGTATGGGGAAGATGGCCATTCACCTCTGGAGATACATTATCCTGTCAAGTAAGTTATTACATAGGCTCTTGGCTCCAAAAATTTAAAGACAACTGCAAGAGTATGGATGAAATTTACCTGCCTTGACTAGAAGCAGCTGGGACCACTGCATTGGAGCAACCTGGCCTTGTCCCTGACCTGGAGAGAAGCTACTCCCATTTGGTGACTGCACTCATTTGTTCCATTGGAACCTCTGTGTTTTATTAGTTTTTGTTAGGTTTTTCAATGAGGCATTAAACTTAACAGAGGAATACCATGGCTTCGTATTTCAATGAGTTTTAATAGAATAATCACTGGCAATTACTTGGCATATAAAAATGGCTCTGTACATGCTAAGAATACGCATTGGTGTGGTGGGCGGGAGTTTCAGCACCAGGAGAACCTTGCCTTCCCAGGGACTGCTTTCATCACGGAGAACTTGCCACCTCTGTACTCACTGCAAACCCTGCTTCTCTGGCAGGAAGGATGTGGTGAGCTCACAGACTCAGCTCTGGCCTCTGGCTGGTCTGGATGTGGACCTGAGCTGCTCTCCCTCCCCTTCCACTAGGGCTCAGCGCTCCTCTTGCCTGTCAGTTCTCTTAGCTCTCCGACCTCCATCACTCACACCAAGGGCATCCTCATTTCCCTCTCTTGGCCTCCGCACAGGCGGGGTGACTTCCTTGCAGGAAGGGATGACCAGGCAATTCTTGTTCTCCCCACCTTGGGCCTTGCCTGCTCCGGGATGCCCCAGCTGACCTTCAGTTCTCCTTGACTCCCCCTGCTGGCCTGCTTGCCCCACTCCAGGAACCACACTCTGGGAGGCAGGATTTGGATTCTTTCTGCCCCTTAAAGGACTTGGGTGAGGGGCTGGTGAGATGGCTCAGTGGTCTAAAGCACCTACTTAGAACAAGCTTAGCAA
>NDGN011554780.1:0-12669 GCA_002564285.1 Tympanoctomys barrerae | reverse complement strand
CAATCCCCCAGCACCACATGCCAGCCAGCCCCGCCCCCAGGTGGTCTGAGCTGGCCACACACATGTGCGCACACACATACATAAATAAATTTTTAAAAAATAAAATAAAGGACTTGGGTGAAGAAAGACTGTAGCTGGGGGAGTTCTTAGCACTCAATCATATCGCTCTGTAACTGCCTCCTCTAGAGTGGGGTGGAGGGGGTATATCTCATCAAGGGGGTAGGCAAGCATGGGATGATTTGTTCTGGTTTCCACCTATCAATGGTGCTGGAGGAAGGGCTATAGCCTGCATAAGTCTGTTTTTGGAGCCAGCACCTTGACACAAAGCCCTGCAGGTCTCTCTCTGCCCAGACAGAGGCCATGAGCTTCAGGGATGCCCTCGAGGACAGGGTTCTCCACTGGTCTTAAAGAAAGGGCCTGCATGCTCCTGGAGTAGGGTGGAGCAGTCCTGCGCTGGGGAGATGCCTGGTCACCAGGCCACCTCTCAGAGGCCCTCTCCATGGCATCCACAATGAGAACTGAACACACAGCTTGGGAAGAACTGAAACAGTTGGTCTCAGGTTAGACAGATGAACTCTGTCTCCCAGAAGGAGACCACACCGAGGGGGGCAGACATTATGTGCAGAGGAGAATTCTCTAGGAAAACCTCAGAGAGATGTTTAGCATCTTCCCCATCTACTCATCTTTTCCATAAAGGACTCAGGGTGAACAGGAGTGCTTCCCACACTGCCCTGTCTTCTCAGAGTGTCATAAGGCTAGAGCCCTGTTTCGGCTCTCTAGGATGGGAGACCATGTTCCCAGGGTTGGGGCTTCTTCAGAGCCACTACGCAGATCATGTACAGCTGCACAGGCTGTACACTGCACAGCTCCAGGATTCACCACCAACTGCACAGTTTGTTTTGTCCACGCGTGTATCTCAAGCTTCTAGCATAGCATCTGGCACATAGTAAATGCTTAATTAAAAATTGGCAAATGACCGTAAATTCCCTCTGGGTTAGGCAATGCAGAGTGCCTGGTTTTCTCAGTGCAGCAGCAAACAGGGAAGCTAGGCCTTGCCAACCCCATATATTGTATCTTGAGCACTCACAGTTGTAAACTGCACAGAGAACATTCACATGCCTTCTAGACTGGGAGTGGTCTGGGAGGGCCTGCGCCCAGGGTAACCATGGGAAGTGGGGCTCCAGGCTGTCCAGCTTCTGTTATTCTGGATGAGCCATTGAAATGGCTCTAACTGGATTCGAGTCACTGCCTGGAGATAAATCCCATCCCCAGCCAAAAGCTGTCATGAGAAGTCACTCAGCCCTCTCTCTCTCTCTCTCTCTCTCTCTCTCTCTCTCTCTTCTCCCAAGCAACAGAATCCAGATCCTTCCAGTTTCTATTTCAAGCCCCTCCAACAGGGTACCTCGGATGACCTCACTTCTCTGGCCTCTTCCTTCCTAGCTCCTCCTAGAACTTGGCTCTGCCATGCCCCTCAGAAGCCTCCTAAACCTCCTGGACCTGAGACCCCACCCACGCACCCACCCACCAGGTCATGGCATAGATGGCTAAGGATTTGATGTCTAAAACCTGGCTGCCTGGGTGCAAGTCCTAGCTGGGTGCCACAGTTTACTCACCTGCAAAGTGAATAAGAAAATAATAGCACTTTTCTCGACGACAAACAATACTGAACATGTGTTATTACTATGTTATTACCAATACTGAACATGTGTTATTACTATATGTTATTACCAGGCTGTCTTCAGGCATTGTACCTGTATTGATACATTTAATTTTTCTTCACAAAGTCCTTGAGGGAGGATACCTTCAACATCTCAATTCACAACCAAGGACACA
This sequence comes from Tympanoctomys barrerae, assembly GCA_002564285.1. Lineage (NCBI taxonomy): Eukaryota > Metazoa > Chordata > Mammalia > Rodentia > Octodontidae > Tympanoctomys > Tympanoctomys barrerae. The sequence continues at coordinate 10,836 of NDGN011554780.1, read as the reverse complement.
GAGGCAGGAGAGATTAATTTATTGTCCACAGATGCACAGTGGGAAAGGTCTGACACAAACTAGGGGTGAAGTTCCAGACTCGAGCAGTTGTTGGGAGGATTAAATGTACTATGGCAATGCCTGGCTCATAGACACTGTGACAAGTGTCAGCTGCTAAGAACGTTATTATGACTTCCCAGTCCAACTTCTGAGAGCCCACTAGGTCCCACAGGCTGCTTTACTTATCCAAAGGGGCACCCATGGACTCCCACCCTGCCAAGGTTCCTCTGCCCCACCCTGGCACTGGTCCACCAGTGCCCTGAAAAACATGGCTGACAGCACCCACACCTGAGCTTGGCCTTTTTTCTAGTCAATTGTCTGCATGTTCTCTCTCCACGGATGGCTGAGACCTCAGCTCATCTCAGCTCCAATGTCCCCGGAGGGGAAGAACTCAGTAGTATGAACTCAACATGTGTTGGGAGCCACTGAAGCTGGAAATTGGTCATATGTGGGAGGGCAGGAGTAGGCCTCAGCGACTAAACAGTCAAGCTACCTCAGTTCTGCCTGGTCAGTGTCAGCTATTAGTCACTAGGCAACCTTGTGTCACGTGATATTAACTCTGCAAAGATATAAATAAACATCCCCAATATTGTTCTGGGGCTCTTTTGCTAATCAGGCAACTTGCAGCACCTGACCCAGCTCTTGTCTTCTTATCTATCTTTTCCTCATTCCTGCCGCCATTCCTCCCAGGGTACACCGAGACACCAATACAGTCCTACAAACATGAAATAACACAGGACTGGGGTGAGAGATGCCAGCAACATCTTGGGGCCGGCACAGGTTAAGGGAGACACCAGCAGGGACTGTGGCTCAGTGACCCCATTTCCTTCCCCGCCACTTGGCAGGGCTTTAGGGAGACTAAATTGAACCTGGACAGCACACAAGCTGTCCAAGGGCGACTGCTGGTGGCAGATGGGAAGGCAGGGCAGTAGAAGGAGAAGGCATGACCTTCAGATGAGCCAGCCTCAGATCCGGCGCTGCCTCAGCTCTGTGTCTCCACGCAGGTTTTCTCTGAGCCTCAGTTTCCTCATTCACAAGAGAGTAACAATGCTGCCCTGTTACTCTACCTAGTCCTGCCCTCCCACGTATGATCAACTTCCACTGCATGAGCAGTGCTCACAAGGAGTAGAGCATACCCAGCCATGGACCCCGCCTAGACCCCATGTTCAGTAGCTGGTAGTCATCACTGTCGTTTGCTTAGTTTAGCGTCTAGGGAGCCTGCTGGCAGCAGTTCTGGTTTCAGTTCACCTGCTAACCCACCTTTGCTCTTGAGCATGTCATTTCTCCTCATCTCTCTCCATGGAAAATGAGGCCACCCTGGTTTCCTGTAAGATTCATTGGGGCTTTGCCTTATTGTGTTCTTTGATAATCTGCTTGTATTTCTCTGAGTTGCACCCTCTCTAGAAAGCCAGAAAAACTCCTCTCCCAGATGGTACAGATACCTGTACTGCATTCTGCTCAGGCAGGAGGGCATACCTGGTGTGCAAGCTTTCTTGGAAAGAGGACTCTACCCCTGCTCCCAAATCCTTAAGATATGAGCAGCTTAACTGTGGCTTAAAGGGAAAAGAAAAAGGAAGAAAAGTAAAACAGCCCCAGCATGAGGCCAAACTCCACACTGCCCCTCCCACTCTATATATATCAGCTGTCATGGGAGAAGCAGACAGGGAGGAGGCTCTGGTTTGTTCCCCAGTGAAACATGCTATGATGAGAACAGATCCCTTCATTATGTGTCCACTTAGCACTCGTTTCAACATGCCACAAAGCGGAAATAATTAAGGAATCTGTGTAAACCTCGGGCTAACCTTCCTGGGGCCTCCTGCACACAGCTTCGCACATGTGGGCATGTGGCAGCATCAGTCCTGGCTTCCCTTGCCTGTCCAAATTAAGATCTGATGGTGGCCTGTGTATGGCCTGGCACTGAGTGTGAGCATGTGGGTGAGCACCCAGCTCTTAGACAGAGTCAGGTGGGCGCGGGAGGGTCGGACACACATGCAAACACCTGTGGGCTGGATTCTTCCATGCTTCCCTGAGTACAGAGGCAGGAGCAGCTGAGTACAGACAGCCTTTTGGGGACATGTGAAAGCCACCATCACACCAGCTTGGAGGCATATCTGCATAGGAAATCCTCTTCTTGCCACATAAAGATTGTAAGGCCTTATTTAGACTCTGGTGCCAATGTCCAGGCAGTGGTACAAGATGGAGAAATCTCTTAGGGCTTCTCCTGCCCCCGAGGTCTACTGCAGAGAGGCTGGAGGCTGGAGGCAACCATACTGGGAAAAGGGCCAAGGCAGACTTGTTGCTCTTCCTCAGCTGGTAGAGCAAATGCAGGCTCCCAGAGGGCGGGCGAGCTCCTCAGCTGACTACTCTCGATCCTATACTCACCTGTCTCACTCATTTGCCGAACAGTTCATAGACTGGAGGGGGAATAGATTATCCTCAAGAAAGGTATTGCTACCCACTGAGGTCTACAGATTGGAATTGAAATAACATGATCAGTACATGACACCACTGGGTTCTGAAAGTGGTCTAATTTCATGCCCCTCTCCACGGCACCTAATTCTCCTTTCACAAGAACATGCCCAGTGCCCCTCTTGTGCTGAGGACCTGATGAAGGAGGCAGGGCTGACTGGCTGTCTGTCACCCCATAAGGGAAGGTCACTGGGGGGGCTTTTGGTGGGCCAAAAAATAATCTAGATAAGTCTCCCTGGAACAGATCCCCAGACTGTGAACTTCATGAAAGCAGGTCAAATTCTTATGCATCTTTTGCTTCGGTGTTAGCAGTGTTTTGTACAAGGATGTGGACGGCCTTGGGATTGGATAGAAGAATACATGAATAAGTAAGTCATGTCACGGCTGCAGNCAAGACGTAAAACGGAACCCTCCGTTGTCTCCTTTTTTCTTTCTGCTTTCTTCAAGCTCAGAAGACTGTGAGCTTCCCATAAGAAAAGCAAATCCTAAACCTTCTCTCCATCCAACTCATCAAAGAGCTCACGGTATGCTCAGCAAAGATGGATCACCATGACAACCAGCAAGCGCCAGAGCAGAGGCAGCACTCTGAACCCCACTCCCTTTCCCCAGGCACTATGGAGGAAACCGGTGCTCCTCAAAGTTCAGTGGGAGGCACACCTCCGAAGCCTCTGCCCCCAAAACACCCACCCAGTGATCTACCAGACACTCTCGCTTGTGGCTGATGAGGGTGGGCTTGCAGCTGAGAAGCCCCAGAGAGTCCCTGTGCCAGTCTGCCGCAGATGCTAAAAGCAAAAGTCCTCTCACCAGCTCATGGGATAACAATTAGGATTGGGGGCCTGGGTAGGTGGATGGAGATCATTAAACTCTAACAATGTGGCACACACATAAGGAAGCCATTACACTAAGAAAACTGCAAATGTAAAAATAGAGCTCCACATAGTTTCCTGGTTACCACATTCTAATTCTGATGGTTTGTCAGTGCCAGTGAAATTCGGCTTCCCTGTGTCCCTCTCCATGCCCTGGTCCTCTCGCATGTGCACTTCTGTCTCAGAGGCGATGGCTCACTCTTTGAATGCCCCATTGTTATGCCAGGACCTTTGTCTGCAAAGCTTTCTACAGAGCAGTGAGTGTGTTTTTGCTGTCGGAACAGTCGCAGTGGACCTAGAGCCACTGCTGTTGACCTTTCAGAGAGGTCTGAAAAGGATCAGCTCATAAACCAAGGTGACACTGGACCATCTGTCTAGCAGGGCATAGAGAAGGAAGGAATGACATGCCACTGGTGCCATATTTGGGCTGAGTCAGTCTGTGCTTTCTGCCCCAGCCTCATCCACCAGACCAGGGCACCACAATGTGCTTGTACAATATTAGGTTTTCCAAGAGCCAGTCATTACACAGGAAGCTCCCTGTGCAACTGGCAGCCAATCTCTTTGCCACTCAGGGCCTAGTTTCCATCACAGGGCAAAGGGATGATCTCCAGGGCTCAGGTCAGTCTGACATCTGAGGTTGTGGGAGGTGTCTGTGGCCACTACTAGGCTCTAAGCAAAGGGCAAGATTCCCCAGGCCTGGGAACTACAGGGCAGCGCTGGGTCCTTGCAGTGTGCAGTCTCATGTACCTCTGCTGTGCATCAGAGCATCCTCTGGGCACTTTTTTCATGTTTTGAGAAAAATCAAGACACGCCCCTAAGTCCTGCCAGGCATTTGGCATCTAACCAAGTTAGGACCCGATCTAAGGCACAAAGGCCCTCACTTATTCACTCCTCATTCATTTTCATAGACGCTGGCACCCAAGAAAGCACCTGAAACGAGCACTGTCTCTGCACAGAAGTAACATTACTGCGTGTGGCCACTATCAGGTCCCTGAGGCTGTGAACCGTATAAGTGACCAGGGGATATGTTGCAGCACAGGGTGACACTAGGAAGGGACTTACCCACACTGCAGAAGCTGTCCTCTGTCCTGCTTGGGGGACTGGAGTAGCCATCAACAGCCCAGCTGCTCTGAGGGGTGGGGCCAGGCTCCGGGTCTGTCTGCAACCTGCGGGACCGAGAAGGAGTGATCATTCATGGCCTCAGAGCCCCTCCATGTGCTAAGAAACTCCTCAAGCCTGACTTTCCCCTGCAGGTGCCCTCTGCTAATGTCGGCTATCTGTTGGTGTTCTACCCATATGCAGGACAGTGGGCACTGGCCAGGTAGCAGGAGGTCAGGAAAGGAGCAACAGGCTCAGCCTGGGTCACTGCAACTCCTGGGAAAGCAGGCCCACCCTGGCCAGTTGTGGCAGCAAGAAGGAAGGGTGAGGTCTCCGGACACCCACTCCCAAGTGCACACAGACCTCTGAGCACAACCTCAACTCTACGCTGGCTCCCAGGAACAAAGGCCATGGGAGCTTTCATTATAGGCAATTACCCTGGGCTCTTGCAGCTGGCCCGCCCACCCATCCGCCCACTGTCGCCAGCTAAATGGATCCTTTGGCAGCTTGGCAGGAGGGGGAGGGGAGCACTGTGCAGGCAGGAGGGGAAACTGACAGGCTGGGCCTAGTCTCCAGTGCTGCCGGGATGTGTCTTTCTCACTCTCAGGCTTGTACTTCTTGCCATACCTGGACCGCTACCACTTGGGCCTAGCTCTGCTGGATGCTCCCTGTGTAACTGGCAGCAAATCTCTTTGCCACTCAGGGCCTGGTTTCCATCACAGGAAAAAGGGATGACCTCCAGGGCTCAGGTCAGTCTGACATCTGGGGTTGTGGGAGGTGCCTGTGGCCCCTTCCAGGCTTTAAGCCACTCAAGCAGTGTTGGGCTCTCCTAGCTCTGCAGGTCCTGGGGTGGGGAATAGGGCAGGGTGGAAGGAACTCAAGAAAGCAATGACCTAGTCCTGGCCCTCAGGGGTGCTTGGTATTAGGAACACTCTGCCCAGGTACAATGCCAAGGGGACAGAGTTGGCTGATTTGCCAGTTAGCGTGGAGTCTCGCTTTTGAACCAAGAAATGCAACATATTGGTGAAAAAGTAATAGAAATTCCACTGGGGAGAGGAAATTCTATGTAATTCATCAAATGCTTCACTGAATAACATTGTCTTCATACAGAGCTAGGAACAGTGTCTTGCCAAGAGCAGGTATAATCAGCATCAAAAATAAGCACAAGGTCCAGAGTTTAATCACTGGTACTCCCCGCAAAAAAAAGAATCCATGCCTACCTCCACCTCCCCAAATATACCAGCCCTCCATGTCTGCCTACTTATCACCCTGAAAGGACAGTGCTACCTATGCTACAAAGTTAAGTGGAAGCTGAACCAGGGGGAAGAAAACCACAATGGTGACACTAATAACCCTACACTCCTGACACTATTAACCAGAATTTCCTAAATTAAGTCCAACTCAAGGCTTGCTTAGTAAAGGAAGGAGTGACTGTTGGGGCAGGCAGAAAGAGCGAGGGCTCTGGAACAGCTTCCAGGGCACTTCTCCAGGAACATGGAGGGGACTGGGGAAGGGGAAAAGACGAGGATCCAGAGGGCAGTCCATGGGGCACTGCATCTTCTGGCCAGAGAGCTAGGGCATCCAGAGGAGGAGGCAGATGGTGGAGACTGACTTCACTAGGAGAAAAGTACCCAAGTCCTATTGAAGAGATGGCTGGGAGGATGGAGAAGGGCAAAAGGGGGCTGGTGGATTTGTTCTCTAGAGAAGCAGGTCAGGAGCAACCAGGATGGAGGTGATGCAGCGAGCCCTGGAACCTCTGCTTTTGCATCCACCTAGGGCTGTGCAGCAGCCAAGGTGCTGGAGGTGGGAGCAGATTTCCACGAAAACAGGCTGTCTGGAGATTCTAGGGAGCAGATGGCACCTCTCTCGCTATGAAGCTTGGAAGTGTGGCCCAACCAGGCTCTTGGCAGAACTGCCCAAGGCAGAAGCTCTTGGCCCTGCAGGGTGTACTGGGTCCCCGCCACCTGCCTAAAGTGTTACAGGGTTTCCTTAGTGCTACTCTTACCCTTGCTTGGTCTCACCCATGACCCTTCCTCCAGCCCTAATCCAGGACCTGAAAGCAGCAGGGTCTAGGCAGTGGGGTGGCAAAGAAAAATCCCTTTTGGGGTGATGTGACATGTTTCTACTTCTGTTTAAAATGTAAAGATGCAATAAATGTTGAATGAAGGAGGTATAGTTTCATTTAAACTACACTGAAATATTCAGAGAAAGTATTCTGACCTCCTCTGGAAAATGTCAGGATCTAAATATATCAAGGGACTTCTACAGTGGGAAGTATAAACTCTTAAACAGTTTAATGCCTAGATATTTTCCCCCAAAGAATGAATTCAAATCAAAGCATAGCAGGTAGGAGAAGAAAGTGCAAGAGTCACAAGGAAAACCCTTAGCCAACTGGAGAAAGGACCCTGAGAGGAAGGTCAGGAGAAGCTGTAGCTTACTGCCAGGGCATTTGCCTAGGAGGTGAGAGGGCCTGGGTTCCATCCATCCCCAAAACCACAAGAAGGAGGTCCGCCCTGCACTTTTGCTTCTTGAGTTCTCTCAGCAGCTTTAGGAATCTAAGTTGAAAAAGTCACGAGGCACAGAGTGAATTGGTCCTTTTGGAAAAGGACGTTAGTACACTTTGTGGTCAGCACAGTCCACCAGAAGGGGTGATGAGAGAACAAGGGATCATTGGATAAGAACTCTCTTTGGCCACGGAAGCTGCTGGAATCCCTGCAGTGATGGGGAATTCACTGCCTGACACTCAATTTACAGCCCTCTTGAGTTGCTGGAAAGTTCTATCCAGCCTCAAATCTGCCTCAAACTAACTTCTAACCACTATGATGCTGAGTCAGCTCTTTGGAGCTGCACCAAATAAATCTAATTCATCTCACAACATGACAGCTTTTCAAATATTTGAGAACAGCTCTCAGGTCCTTCTAAGCCTTCTTCTTCCAAAGCAAATGTCTTTAGCTCCTTTAATCATTTTTATAATGCCTTTTTTGGGGACTCTTTAGTAGCCTGTCAATCTTTCCCTAAATGTGTCTTGGTATTGCTGTCCTTTCACAATGTGGTGCTCCTAAATGAAAAGTAGCATGCTGAAGGAGGCCTGAACACAGCCGGATACGGTGGGACTAGTCACTTGTTTCTCATGGACCCTAAATATTTATTACTATAATAAGGTCACACTGGATTGTCCAGAGGTCAAGACACAGCAAGTTGGCTTCCAGGGAACGCTGAGGCCTCTACAGAGTCTCCCCACACATCCAGCTACTCTGATGCCTCAGAGTTCCCCGTGTCTAGGAAGCAAATGTGCAGGCTTTTCTATACCCACAATATAAATGAGATCTTCTCCTGGCATGGGCAAAGGAAAGAATCAGGAAACTAGTTCATGCAGGAAGGTACTTAACGTGCATCTGAGTCTGCCTTAGCTGTATAAAATTAGTAAGTAAAATATTAGTAATTAAGAGTAAGTAGATGCTACTTAATGCAGTCATTTTAGTAAAGAGTTAAGTTTTTATTTAAAAAGCACAGCTGGGCAAGTGTTTTTTCTCTGCTCCTAAAATTGTCACATCTGAAACAAGTTAGCAAGAAGGACTACATTGCTGTGAATACTGGTCATGGCACTGCCACTGTCCATGACAGCAGTGCCCACATGGCTACTTAACACTATCACTGACTGCTGACATGCCACGCACAGCAACAGATACATACAAGCCAATATAGTAAGTGGGGTGACAAGGAAATGTGTGTGTGAGAGAGAGAGAGACATGAAGTATTATGGAAACAACACTGTGAAACGGGATTTTATTCACCATAAAGTGAAAGCACAGTGTCCAGGACCATGCAGTTTGTCTTACACACAGTGGTGGCAAACACAATATGAATGAAGCAAGATGGGTCTACCTACTTACCCACCTACCTATGTGTCTAGCTGCTATGATTTAGATCTAGAGTGTTCTGAAAAAGTCTCAAGTGTTCAGCGGTGGGGCTTTTGGAAGGCGACGGATCACAGGAGCACAATACTCATTAGTGGACTGACCCATTGATGAGTTCATAGGTGCATGTGTTAGGAGGTGGCATCCTGTTAGAGAAGGAGTGTCACTTCTGGCTTGTCCTTGGCTCCTTGCTTCTCTCTCTGCTTCCTGGATGCAACAGGTTGAACAAATATCCTTTCCCAGGCCCTTCCATCATGCCTTTCTGCCTTGGAGCCAGCTAACAACAGACTAAACTCTTTGAAATCTGAAGCAAAATAACGCTCTCCTCTTTAAGTTGTGGATGTCACATGGTTTGTCCCGATGACAAGAACGTGACTAACACACTAGCTGTTTGAGCAACCATAATACCTAATATAGTATCATCATTTTCCAGAAAGCAGGACGGACATATTAAGGATACCTTCCTTATGAATGTGTTTTCTGTGGAGTCCCCACAGTTCATAAAGACCAGAGCTTAGTTAGGGTTCCATTTTTTGTTCTCGGTCCCAGCTCAGCTTGCCAACCTCCCAACTCTAGGCTTCCTCCTGCCCAGCATTTCTCTCCACACCCTGAAGTCCTTGGTGTCCATCATTAAAGCCCCTCTCCTTCGGCCTTGCCCCTTAGTGCCAGAATTCTTCCCTCCTGCCCTCCCTAGCTGCCCCCCTTAGCTTACCTGTACCGGAAGGGGGCCACGGTGGCCGTGATGGGCTGGTTCTGTTGATGGACCGAGGAGAAGCTAATGGCCCCTGATGTGGCAGAGGGGTGCTTGCTCTGTGCTGGGCTGTAAGCCGGAGAGGAAGCCCCTGAAGCTGCTCCATCAGCAGACTCTGAAGAACGTGTATAGTTTATATCTTTCTGATCTTTTCCTTGGCAGCTAGGAGGCTTTCGACCTTCAGGAGCCCCTGGTATTTGAGTTTCTCCATGAACACTCGTCTGGGGTGGGCTCCTGCCACGGGTCTGGCGGACTGCAATCCCTTCCTGGGTCTTCTTCTTCTTTCCCTGGGTGCCTTGTGTCTCCCTGACTCTCCTGGTCCCTGCCCAGCTGGAGGGGGCTGCTTTTGGGGTTACTCTGGGACTGCTCCAGGGGGAGGAGAGGAGGCCTTCACCACTCTCAGCCAACTCCCTCACTGTCCCAGCAGCCCTTGGGGAGCCTCTCCCACGGGAGGCCTTGGGCGAGGAGTTTCTGGAAGAGCCCACATCCTTGCCCAGTCTTGGGGAAGCGGATCGTTGTGGGCTGAGGGCCAGGCCGGCCTGGCGTGGTCGCAGCTGGGGAGATGCACCGGGTGTGGGAATCCTGGTCTGGGAAGAGGTTCGGGGCACAGGGATGGAGGAGGCATAGTGAGGGCAGCTGGCAGAATTCACGTTGGCCATCCCATTCATGGCGTGGCCGCCAGAGTGGGCTACTGTCCTGCAAAAAGAAGGAAGAACCGGGTAAGAGAAGGAACCATGCTGCTGGGGCTGGTGGGAAAGTGCAAGCACCCAGGCAGGGTGCTGGGACTACTGGATTCTCATCCTGTCTGAGTCAGCAAAGCCCTGTACCTTTCTGCTCTAAAGGCCTTAGGGAGGCTCTTGCCAGCTCTCATTTGAATGCACTCTACCAACTGCAATGCTTCACTTGACTTCCCTTGGCTCTCTTCTTTTCCACTGATCAGAGACACAGCCTTGCCCTCTCAAATGTCCTGCCCATGGTAGACAAACTCCCACATGCCTCCAGCTTTTCTCCTCATGCTCCAGGCCACACAATCAATTTCCGGGTCTCCCTAGGACACGTCTCTCATAGAGTACAATCTTCTCCCCCAGGTCCTTGGACCCAAAAGGACTAGTCACAACTCTCTCAGATCCTAAACTGGTAACCCTCTCTCCTTGAGGCACTTGCCACCTTGCTGCCCCCACCTCCACAGTCACAGGGAATTTGGGTTCCTGGATCACAGTCTTCCTCTCTACCCATTCCCTATCTACTGGTACCTCCCATCTTGGCAAAAGACCTCTGTCACCTCCTGACCCCTCATCTAGTCTCAAGACGGAGTGTCCCACCTTCGGCTGAGGCAGCTCCTTCCACACACTTCCTGCCAACAGCACTTGATCTGTTCTCCGCCAACCTTGCTTCAGTAATTATCTCATCTCTCTCCAGGATCTCAAGCCCCCTCCCCACTAGCTTCCTGCTCTGTCACGTTAATTAATGAAGTAATCACTCTCATTTCAAAGGGAATTTGCAATATTTACAAAGACACATGTCACCAGCTCTGGAGTAGTTAAGAGTTAAATGTAATAGATGAAAGGATAAAAATTTGTAGAACACATACATGAATGTTTACACAACTCTGTTATGGGAAGTACTGCATCATAGACAGAAACCACAAAGGAAAATACTGATAGCTTTGGAATACATAAAAATAAAAATTTCTGCA
>NDGN011554752.1:10570-26656 GCA_002564285.1 Tympanoctomys barrerae | reverse complement strand
CGGTTCAATCCCCCAGCACCACATGCCAGCCAGCCACGCCCCCTGGTGGGCTGAGCTGGCGCCCCCCCCACACACAATAAATAAATAAATATTAAAAATAAAATAAAGGCTTTAAAAAAAAAAGAAATATACCAACTTAAAAAAAAGAAAAGAAATATACCAACTAACTGGGAAGGAAAGTGCTTGACATTCTGAGTAAAAACAAGTTTTTGAACAGTGTAAGTGAATTGGATTTTAGAAAAAGAAAAGCTTCTATATGTTTTTTATTACACAAAATCAATAAAAGATTCATATGAAAATGTTAATGAGGGGCCAGGGCAATGGCTCAGTAGAATAAGCGCTTGCCTGGCAAGCACAAGGACCTAAGTTCAATCCCTAGTTCAGCCAAAAAAAAAGTATTCATAAAGATACAAATTTGAGGGGCTGGGGAGATGGCTCAGTAGGATAAACGCTTGACTGGCAAATGAAAGGATCTGAGTTCAATCCCGGTTCTGAAAAAAAAAAAAATTTGGGGCTGGGGAGATGGCTCAGTGGAATAAGCGCTTCCCTTGCAAGTACAAGGGCCTGAGTTCAATCCCCGGTTCCACAAAAAAAAGATACAAATTAAATCATGTGGTATCTGAGATTTGCTTTGTGAAATCCAAGTGGGGTATGAAGGAGGGTTATAAGTGACCCAAGATCGGTCAGTAGTTCCATAGAGGTTTATTACACCATCCCTCTACTTTGTTTAGATCTGAAGTTTTTCACATTAAAAAATTAGTAATGGCTTTCACTGGGTTATAGGAAGATGGGCTATTTTCTCTCATTTTTTTCTTTTTCTCATGCTTCTATAATAAGCATTTAACATTTTATAAGCAGAAAGTTTAAGCTGCTTTTTGGTGAATGGCTTGCCTGTGGGAGGGGATGAGGGAGAGTGTGTCTCAGAGAAGAAAGGATGCAAAGGGCTTTGGAGCTGGCAAATTGGAGCCAATTTGGAGCTACAAAAGGGACAGGGTGGGGACAGAAGCCAAACAGAGCTTGTCAGCATCTTGGCTGGCTGAGGGGAAGAACAGCTGCACAGGGCAGGGGGTGGGGGCAGGCTACAGCCCTCAAGAGAGAGCTGTTACCCCAGGCTCTGAGCTTGGGACAACAGCTGTCAGGATCAGAAAAGGATGAGCTGAGTTTGGTGGTGCAAGCCCATAACCCTGGCACTCCAGAGGCTGAGGCAGGAGGGCTGCCATGAGTTCAAAACCAGCCTGGGGCTACATAGTGAGTTCAATGCCAGCCTGCACTACAACCAACACTCTGTCTCAAAAAACAAGTACAGGGGGCTTGGGCCTAGCTCAGTTGTTTCAGTGGCTGCTTCCGCAAAGCTGCCAGCCTCAGCTTGCTCAAGTTCAATCCCCACAACACTCCAGCCAGCCAAAAGAATGCCCTGAAGGCATTCGAGGAGCTGAGCAAAAAAAAAAAAAAAAAAAAAACAAGTACAAAAACAAAACGCTAAAAACATGACCTGAGAAGGATAGTAGTAAGGAGGAGGCAGAGGCAGGCATGGGCTTGAGAATGTCTTTTCTTATTTTGTCTGTCAATGTGTCCTAGTATTGGCTTGAACTAGATTCACTGAAATCCTCAACATTGATCCTGCTGCAAACCCCATGTGCCTGACTGGACGGGTTGCACAAGATGGGCTACAGGGCAATGGGCAAGATAGTGGGCCAGTGAGGCAGTGGAGGCCTGGAACCATGGTTACAGGATTGACAGAAATGTCCCCTCACTCCCACCTGCTCATTAAAATGGCAGCAACAGGAAAACTCTCTGTCATTCTGTTAACCCTGAAGGCCTCGCCCCAGGACCTCTGCACATGCTCCTCCCTCCACATAAAGGCCTCTTCCCTTGTCTCCAGTTGGTTGATTCATATTTACCTGTCAGCTCTCAACGTGGCCTCATGTCCTCCAGGGTGTCCTCCTGTTCCCTGGCTAGACTAAATCCATTTTATAAGCTTTTACCACCAAGTAAAAGCACTTGTGATAATTGCAGCCCTACATTTATTTTTTGTGGTTCTTTGGTTAATGTCTGTCTCTCTCAGCACACTGCAGACTTCTTGAAAGCAGGGACCATGTCAGATCTCTCGCACACCTGGTATCCTGCCTGGTCTACAGAAGGTGCTCAGTGATGACTGAATGGAGGCAGGAATTTGCTGGCTGAGCCCTAACAGTTGTTTTATCTCGACCGCCTTGGAGCTGAATCAGAAATGTTCCTCTCATCCTTGGCAAGTTAACTTAGGATGAGAGAATGCCTGGGCCTTCTCTCCATCTCCTCAAGAGCTCTCTGTAGGTTCTAGGTTGCTAATCACTTCACTGATGAGAGGGATTTGAAGCAGGGTAAGGTGCTCATCCTATGGGACACACCAGAAGTAACCGGTGGGGTTCCCAGGTCCAGCACTTGGGGTGGAGATGGCTAGAGGGCATACAAATTCCCCAGTGCTTCTGCTAGGTGTGTTCAAATGTCCCCTCCTACTGGGCCTTCCCCAATTCCCATTATACTCAAATCACTCTATCTTCTATTAGTTTCTATGATTTGTAACTAGATGTGTGTGTGTGTGTGTGTGTGTGTGTGTGTGTTTTCATGATTTGTTGTCAAGTTTCTCTCTGCTGGTCTCAAAACCAGTAAGTTCAGAGATCCTGTGTGTATGTTCACTTTTAAAGCACAAGGCCTGGCTCATAGTGTATGTTCAATAAACATTTGTTGGTGGGTGGATCTATGAATGACTGAATGGGTAACTATGGGGAGGGAGGCAGGGCAAGGGCAGCAGGAAAAGAGAAACAGCTGGGATGGAGGGAGGGACAGGGCAGCTTCAGTCTTCATTTACCATCTCTTTGGGGGCTCTCTAGGAAGTGATTGGCATTCCCAATGCCAGGACAGGACTGGGCCTGCCCAGGAGCTGGAATCTGCTCTGTACACCAAGACCTCTTGCATTCTTGTGGCAGGAAGGAGTTGGTTGGGGAGGAGGGGTAGAAGGGCAGCCCAAGCTCAGCAGCCTACCAGCTGGGCAGATGTGGGCAGGGAAGGCAAGCAGAGCCCCTGCCTCCACCTTGAACTCCTGGGCTAACTCCTCCCAGCTCTGGGCTTCCACCAGGGAGGCCTGGCCCAGAGCCCAAGGCTCCCCTCAGGCCCAGGAAAGGCTTTCCGCGGAAGTCCCCCGCCCCTGCAAGGGGTTCCTGTCTCCACAGGAATTTGTAGGGGACTGAAATGAGCAGCTGGGGCAGCTGGGATGGGAGGGTAAGTGGAGGGAAGCAGTGATCAAAGGCTCGGGTGTGTAGGGGGCAGGGAGCGGGACTGTGTGTGCTGGCTCTGGGCGACTACAGACAGGAGAGGGGGCTGGCTCAGAGAAAGGGACAGGGGAAAAGAGACAGATGAGGATAGCAGGAAGAGAGACTTAGAGAGGCAGAAGGAGGGACACAGAAGGAGACAGAGGCACAGGCTTAGGAAGGCTGAAAACAGATAGGAGAGCAGGAATCACGAGGCAGAGGGCTATGGAGACAAGGCTACGAGAACACACAGAGACTAGGAAATAACGGAAGGAGAGACAGAAAAGAGGTCAAGGACCAGCACAGGGAGGCAGAGACAGAAAAGGAAAACCGAGATGGAGCCTAAGAGCCACCTTTATTCACTCTTTCCACACCTATGGAGCAGCCCCACCATCGCAGGCGGCGATCAGGGCAAGTGTACACAGATGGCAGGGACAGAGATACAGCAGAAAGACAGAACCTGGGAAGACAAGAGAAGGGGAGGTGAAGATCATCACAAAGTGAGAGAGACAAGGGAGCCAGAGATAAAAGAGAGAGGCAGGCGAGGTGCTGGCAGACTACAGGGACAGGAGGCAGGGCAGGAGTCCCAGCCCCAGGTCAGGCTGGAGCCCAGCTCAACTTGGAGGCGGGGCATGCTGGCAGTGGATGAGCATCAACAGCCTCCCCCATCCAGGGACCACCTTCTGGTCCCCTAGATCCCTCAGAAGATAGGAGAGCATGCATGTGGCTGGGGAGAACAGAAGGAAAGGCAAGTGTGTGTCTTCAGCTTGCAGAACAATAAGGGCAGTCGCCTCCTGTTTCAGGGCTCCTACACCAGCCCTCAGTACAACAAAACCTTTCCCAAATCTCAGACTGAGGGGCAGAAGCCGTTTGAAGCGAAGGCCGGCCCTCCCTCCAGCTCTTCCCACCCATCTCCTCCCGCGCCATCGTCATCGGTGAGAAAATGCCGAAAATGCCGCAGAGAAGAGGGTGGGCTGGAGCAACAGTCACCTACCCGCTGGTGCCTGGTCTCTGGGCCTGAGAGAAACGCCAGTCCGTGTTGGGCGGGGCTTGCTGTGGAGAAAACAGAAGGAGAGGGGCTGAGTACTGAGAGCAGGCAAATGTCACCTGAGTTCCTGGGGGCCTGGGACAGAAGGAATGGAAGGAATGTACTCATCTCCAAAGAGAGCAAGAAAACAAAAGAAAATGAAAATATTTCGGGGTCTCAAAGGTCTGAGGTATCAGAGACTAAAACAAAACCACGTTTTATCTGTCACAAGCAGCAAATCTAGGTTCTGTGGCTACAGATGGCCTCTTCTTCCCTGTTCCCAGACGCAGAGCTTCAGAGCCAGGGATTGAACAGCTCTTTTGTGGCACTGGAGGGAGGGGGACAGAGAAGGCCTCCAAAAGTGGTACAGGAGGCATTTAGAGGAGAATCCCACCAGCCCTTGCATAAAATTATTCAGACCCTCAGCTGGGAACAAAGCATCCTTTGCAGCAAGATGGCTGCTGCTCTGGGTAACCCTTTTCATGCCAAGTTGTGCAGTGACACATTCAGAAGGACACCTCCTCCAGCCTTGGCTCTCAAGGATATCTTCCCACAGCTAAATACATTATTAATTTAGGAGTCATGCCAGCCTGGGCCTTTGCGAGGCGTCCAAGCCCTGGGACACTTCTCACCCCCAGAACTCCATGCCAGACAATGGCCTGTGACTCAGGAGGAGAGAACAAGGCTGCTCTGTCTGGGGCAGAGAAAATGCCTGGGACAAGCCCAGAGGGCCTGAGTCCCACAGCTTTCAGGCAGAGCCAACTGTGTCTCCAGGCTCCCAAGGGCCTGATCTGTTGTCACCCACAACCTGGCTGAAGGTGCGGAGCTCTGCCAGCTACTTCAGGACCAAGTCAGTCCCAGTCCTTCCAGCGTGAGCATCATCAT
The DNA here is from genome assembly GCA_002564285.1 of Tympanoctomys barrerae. Classification (NCBI taxonomy): domain Eukaryota; kingdom Metazoa; phylum Chordata; class Mammalia; order Rodentia; family Octodontidae; genus Tympanoctomys; species Tympanoctomys barrerae. The sequence goes on along the minus strand of NDGN011554752.1, from coordinate 21,457 downwards.
GCTCCTTCCAGAGCACTCCTATAGCCAAGTCGCTGGTTCTGGGTGTGCTGGTAATTAATTCTCAAGTTTGCTCCCAGGAGCAGGGAGTGTGAGCATGTCAAATTACACTGGGGGAAAGGAAGAGCAGGCCTGCCAGTGACTCACACAGAGGTCCACAGGTGACTGCTATGCGAAGAACCGAGAAACCTAACATCCCAAGTGCAAATGGAGCGGTAGGCACCCATACTGGATGCAGTGGTGGGCACCATTCTGGAACTGCTGTAGAGAAGGGCAGAGGGGTGCCTGGCCTTTAACCATTGCATGCTTAACACAGGGAATATGCAGGGACGTGTGGGGTCCTCATGGGAGGAGCAGGACCATGGTGGGCGGAATACAATGCACATGAGGGTGACAGTGTGCTGAGGATGATCAGCCCCAAAGACTTTCCCCACATGTTAAGGCCCTAAAAGGGAAAGAACCATACCCTTACCTCTTCCTGGCAGGTGCCACTGTCCAGCTTTACAAGATCCAAGTGCCAAACCATTCAAAGCACTGACTCTGAAGTTAGGCTTAGGTTAGAGTCACCCATTGTGAATCTACTGTAAACTTGGGTAAGTCACTTGAGTTCCATGAATTTCAGTTTTAAGATGGGGATGTTAGTACCTATCCAGCAAAGGTGGAGGGAAATCAATCAAACAAGATGCTTTGGTTTTCCAGAAAACAGTATGAAGTAAGAGCTCTCCATGTTGCTTCGAAGTAATCCTGATTCAGTAAGAACAAGGTGGGACACAGACACACATTTTATGTAAAAGCCCCTAGAGTTGTGGAAACTTATGTCTTACACTATTATTTCCCTCAGTGCTTGCACTTGCCAGGCAGGTGCTTAAATTGCTGAGCTAGCTCCTCAGCCCTGTTTTTTTGTCTTTTTGAGACAGGGTTTCACTATGCAGTTCAGGCTGGCCNTGAACTCACTTTGTAGCCCAGGCTGGACTTGTAGTTGCAGGAATCCATCTGCCTCAGCCTCCCAATTCTGGAATTATAGGCATTTGCCACCAAGACAGGCATGGTAATTTTAATTTTGACATGGGATCTAAGTTACCTAGGTGGGACTCAAACTGGCCATCCTCCTGCCTCAGCCTCCCAGAGTGCTGGGGTTAGCCAGTACAGTCTTAGACACTTTGGTCGCTCCCAAATCCATGACCCTAGATGACTGAGCACACTGTGGTCATGACAAACCGAAAGCCTATTTAGAAGCATCCAGAGCCTGTAGCACCATGGGTGAGAGGAGGAAGAGCTACCTGTCTACAGAGGCCTGATCTCTGGCTGCAGCCCCCACAGCCCTCACACCTTGGGCCAAACCAGCTTCACCCTCCTGCCTGCTTGGCCAAGGCCTATGGCCTGTTGGACCTCTGGCCTCAGTACTGAACCCCAGGCCCAGAAGCACCACTGGTCCCAAGGTCCTGTAATCCTACTCACCCCACACCAAGAGGACCCAGTGTCACGTTTGTGGTTCAGGAGCTCAAGCAAGGCTCAGGCCAGCTCAGAGAAGGTGGACTACAGCCTGGGTGCCAGTGGGAGGGTTGGGAGAAGGCTTCTGTGTCCATGCCAGCCCCTGGGTCCATGTGAGGACCTTCAGCCCTCACCTGAGCATCAACCCTGGATACCTTTGTCAATGCTGGGGGCAAGCTCTGAGTGGGCTGGAGACAGTCCTGTCACCTTGGCCATGGCCCTAGTGTACCTGTTTGTTGGCATACCACATGCACAGTGCAGGTAAGGTGAAGGAGCAGGTACCCAGTTTGGGGTCCTGAGTGTGGCTTGTAGGGATTACAGGTAGTTACCGGCTCTACACCCTGTTGGAGCTACTCTGGTTTCTCTTTAGATCATATAAATCTTTCGCCTTTTACTATTGACAGAGATGATTGGTAGAAGCAGGGATGGGGGATAGGGAAGGTTCTGGGTGACAGAGCATTGGGGAACTAAAAAGAAACCAGACCTAAAGACCAGCGGAGAGTGCAGGAGGCTGGCAGTTTAAGTCTTTGACAGCCAACCTTCGGACCCCACTGAAATTGCTAAAAATTCACCGAGGCTCAGAGGTCCTCTCTGCTTTTTTGGGCACAGGAGGGAGGGAGCAAAGGTCCCATTGTGCTCTTATCACCACCTCCCAGGGCCCCTAGCCAGCCAAACAGTCCTCTGATTGGTTCAATCAGTCCAGAGGATCCTATGCAGCGGGAGCACAGCCAGCAGCTGAGCCGCCTGGGAGGAGAAATGTGAAGTCCAGGTCCCTTAGGCGCACCGTCGGCTTCTCCAACACCGCCCCCAGGGGACGCCCTCGCGGGGGCGCCCAGCCCTCACCTGGCTCCGCTCCCGCAGAGTATTTGCGCGGGAACGGAAGACCTCTGGCTCCAGCGCCAGAGCCGAGGGCTGCTGCACGCTAAGCGGCCTGAGGAAAGTGAAGTCACTGCCGTCCGAGGCCGGGGAGAAGCACGTCCTGTAGCAATGGCTCTGCGAGTCCGTGGGCCGCAGTGTCACCTCCATGTACTTGAGCGTGCCATCAGAGCTCACCTGCAGGTTAGGGCTGGACTGCTTATAGAACTCCCGGGAGGGGGAGTCCTGGCGCCTGCAGCACTGTCCCCCACCCCCGTCCCCATGCCCCCGAAGGCACTTTGCTGACAGAAAGGTGAAGGTGACCAAGGAGAAGAGGCTGACAGTTGCCAGAGCCACAATGAGGTAAAGGGTAAGGTCTGAGCGCTCAGGAGGGTGCGTGAGGAAGTCGCTGGACTTGGGTGTTTCTTCAGGATCCTCATTCTCCAAAACCAGCAGCACTGTGGCTGTCGAGGACAGTGATGGGTCACCGTTGTCCCTCACCAGGACCACCACCTGCTGGGTGTCAGAGTCATCCTCCAGTAAGGGCCGGGCTGTGCGCACCTCACCAGTGTGTGCAGACACAAGGAATAGTCCTGGGGCTGTGGACTGTGGCAACAGGGAGTAAGAAAGCCATGCATTATGGCCTGCATCAGCATCCACAGCTGTCACCTTGGTGACCAGGGAGCCAGGAGGAGCAGAGCGAGGGAGACGCTGGGGGGTTGAGAACTCCCTGCCTGGCCGTGGGTGCAGCACAGCTGGGGCATTATCATTCTGGTCAAGAACAAACACATGGAGAGATGTGTTGGCATGTAGTGGGGGAGAGCCAGAGTCTCGAACGCCTACCACGATCTGCAGCATCTGCAGCAATTCATAGTCAAAAGTACGCTGGGCAAACACCCTGCCATCCTCAGGGTTGATGTACACAAAGGAGGAGGCTGGGGCCCCGTGCATCTGACTCCCCACAATGGAGTATGAGAGGCGGGCATTATCTCCAGTGTCTGGATCTGAGGCAGCCACGGTGCAGAGAAGGGAGCCTGGAGGCCGGTTTTCTGGAATGTAAGCAGTGTAGAGCTGCTGGGTGAAGTGGGGGGCATTGTCATTAACATCTGAAACGTTGAGCCTGATGGTGAGGTGTGTGTGCAGGGGAGGTGAGCCGGCATCGCTAGCTAGCAGCTTGATGATATAGTAGGATGTGGCCTCGCGGTCCAAGGGCTGGTTGGTGAGCAAAGAGTAGTGGTTCTCAGAAGGCTTAATTTGAAATGGCAGTTCTGGCAAGATAACCAGGCTCACCTCACCATTTCTGCCTGAGTCTCGGTCCCGCACGTTAAATAACCCCACAACTGTGCCCACTGGTGTACTCTCCAGAACAGGGTTGACTAAAGAGGCCAGTAGCACTTCAGGAGCATTATCATTGGCATCTCCTACATCCACTTGAATCACACAGTGGCCCTCCATGGCTGGCTGTCCTTGGTCTCTGGCCCTTGCATGAATTTCATAGAAATTTGACTCCTCAAAGTCTACGGGACCCAACACATGGATTGCTCCACTGCTGGGGTCCAGGCCAAAGAGATTCCGCACTGCCTCAGATGTGTGGTCTCCGAAAGAATAGTCAAGTTGGCCATTGGTGCCTTCATCTGGATCCGTGGCGTTGAGGCGGAGCAGCAGTGTGCCTATGGGTGCATTCTCTGGGAGTCCCACACGGAGAACTGAGGACTGGAATGCTGGAGCATTGTCATTGATGTCCAGCACAGTGATGGAGATAAGGCTGGTCCCTGAGCGGGCTGGGGTACCTCCATCCATAGCCGTGAGCACCAGCTGATGTTTTGCCTGAGTCTCACGATCGAGCTGCTGCTCCAGCACCAGCTCTGGGAACAGCTTCCCATCTTTTAGGGTCTTCACATTCAAAGAGAAGTGGTTGCTGGGGCTTAGGGTATAAAAGCTCACAGTGTTGGTGCCCACATCTGGATCCTGGGCACTATCCAGTGGGAACCGTGCCCCGGGTGCTGCTGATTCCGAGATGCGCATCTCTCGCTCAGGAGTGGCAAAGCTCGGAGAGTTGTCATTGAGATCCAGGATCTCTACCTCCACACGGATGAGCTCCAGGGGGTGTTCAGTCACCACTTGCACTGGCAGGAGGCAGCTGGTGCTGGCTCCACAAAGACTCTCTCGGTCAATCTTTTGATTCACTGCCAGAGCACCACTCATTAAGCTCAGGGAAAAATAACGCCCATTTTCCTCTGAACCCAACCTCAGATGGCGGCTCAGCAGATCTGTCACCTTTAAGCCCAGATCCTGAGCAACATTCCCCACCAGCGTTCCCGGCTCAGACTCCTCCACCACTGTGTAATGAAGCTGCCCAGACACCCAGCCCCAGCAGCACAAGGACAACATGCATAGCACTTGCCATTTCCCAGGGAGCAGTGGGGATATCTTGAGCCCCATGACCCAGAAGTCCCTTCCTGGAGGGTAACTCTGTGCTGTCCTGTCTCCAAGGTGGACCCAGGGCTCGAAATACAGCAGCTGAAATCTCTTGTGCCTTCTTACAGTCTCTTAAAAACTGCTCTGAGGTTTGCCTGCCTGCAGCAGTTCTTAGTCACCGAATGGCGGGGGTGGGTGGGGGAAGGGGAGTTAAATGTGAGTGGAGCTGGGGAGCTGGAGAAGAGGCGGGAGGGCGGGAAGAGCAGATCCCCCACCTCGGCTCTGAGTTTGATTGGCCAAAAAGTCTGTCTGCTCTCAACCAATTATAAAGTCTCCTCAGCCCTGGAAACCTTGGGAACGGGCTTTGCAAATCTGTGTCACAGAAGCCTGTTACCTCCCCACTCACTTCAAGCTGCAGGTTGATTCAGCCCCCTTGGCAGCAAAGTTTGACAGCTCAGATGGTGTTCAACAGAGAAGACAAAGTGCTACACAACTCCTTGGTGTTCCATCCCAGCAACTTCCTGCATGACTTTAGAAGCTTCTACTACTTTGCTCAAACCAACAAAACTTTTTCCTTCTGAGAGAAGCAAAGCCCATGTACTTCCTCCCTCTCCTCCCCTATCCTGCCAGATGCTGACAGGGTAAGAGAAAAGATTTGTTAGGACCCTCTAGCAATGCTTTGAGGAAAACCTCAGTGTCTGCTAATGACTACAAGACTTAGCTTTTCTGAGTTCCCTGAGTAGGATATGGAATGCGTGTCATAGCTTGTGGGTAAGGAAACATTTATGAGGCTTACCTAGGACACCTAGGAGGGTGGCCAGGCATGGCTTCTAAACTTTATACTTCCACCAGATTCAGGAGATCTGCACTCTCCTGAATGTGGAATGGATGTCTCTCCATCAAAGAGTAGATATCTCTGAGTTCCTTAACTGTAAATCATTTTTCCGACATTATGATTTCTACTTACTGTTTTTTTCCCCACAGAGATAATGCTTTACTCTAGTTTAATGCCTATAGGGATTTGATTAGGAGTCCTAAAGCCCTGGACCATAAACTTCTACTCTTACCTTTACTTGTACTGCTCTACTCCCTTGGCTCTCTACTACTCTTTGTTTTCTGTGGTGTTTCAAGTAGAGAGACCGTTTCACAGTGGGTCAGAGAGTACTCAGTAGATTTTAGTCCCTCCTCAGCTCAATGGGAAATTGTAATCTAGAAGTAAAGCTCCTCAGACTCTGACTCCCTCATTGAGGAAGAGCAGAGAAAGAGCCCTGGCTTTATGTGATTACCTGACACATTCTGCTCCTGTACACTCCAGCTTTGCATGCTTCCCTATTCCACCAGTAGGTTTTTACAGTTGTCTGGTTCTTGACCATCAATGATTTTCATTCCTTATACTCCAAAATGGCCATAACCCACTCCCAAGTAGTAACCTGTTACAACTTCCTGGTTAATTCACAAAACTTTTAAAACACAGCATCTGTCACATAGTTATTATTCACAAAGACAGTGATATCCCTGTGGGTTTGTACAAGGAGGCCAGTACTTTCTGGGACATGGTCCAGCCATCTGCCTGGATCAGAACAACACTCAAGCAGTGGCTGAGCCTGCAAAGGTCTCACCTCTAGCCCATAGAGAAGATCAGAGGGTGGACAGCTTGGGCGAACAGGCTCCCCTGCCATAGGTGCACTGGGTGACTTCACCATCATGAAGCTATCACTCCGAGTGGGTGCAGAAGCCAAGGGCGTACAGCCGTGAGAGTGGCCTCCCACATCCACAAACTTGATAGGGTCATCTGACCCTAGCTGGATTCGGAGGATCCCATTGGAAGGAGGAAGCCCCTCCCTCCTCCGAGATCTGGTGAGACAGGCACAGGTGCCAGCAGGAAAGCATGTCACTCCACAGGCAGCTCCACGAAGACACTTGGAGAGTAGTGCTACAAATGAGCCAAAGGACACGAAGCAAATTGCCACAAGAGACACAGCCAAATACAGGGTCAGACGGGATTCTCCTTCTCTGGGAGCTGAAGATTCCCGAAGATCAGGGACAATTGGATGAGTGTCTTCCTCTAAGGACACGAGGAGGGTAACAGAGGTAGAGAGTGGTGGGCTACCGCTATCCTTCACCACAATGACCAGCTTCTGTGGTGGAAGATCAGCTGGGATGGGAACAGCTGTCCGTACCTCCCCAGCATATCTAGAGACTGCAAACAGGCTGGGATCTGGGGCCTCCAGGAGCTGGTAGGAAACCCAAGCATTGTAACCTGAATCCAAGTCCACAGCCGTCACCTTTGTGACCAGGTGGCCAGCACCAACTGATGGAGGCAGTGCTTGGGGACATAAGGAACCAGGCCTGGCCCTCGGGCGAAGCACAGCTGGGGCATTGTCATTGAGGTCCAGCACAAATAGACGAACTGTCACAGTGCTGCTGAGTGGGGGGTTGCCCCTGTCCCGGGCCTGCACCTCAAACTGCAGAGTCTGTGTTTGCTCATAGTCAAATGATCGAGTAGCATGAACAGCTCCTGTCTGGGGGTTCAGAGAGATGAATGAGGAAGCTGACACATCTCGGTTTCTGGGCTCTAAGAGAGAGTAAGAGATAAGTGCATTCAAGCCAGAGTCAGGGTCAGAGGCCGCAAGGGAGCAAAGCAGGTCCCCTGGGCGATTGTTCTCAGGAACAAACACCTCATGTGACCTCTGGAAGAAAGAGGGTGGGTTGTCATTTACATCAGAAATATTGAGGAAAACAGTCCTGTGGGTACTCAGAGGAGGGTTCCCAGCATCAGAAGCAGTGACCATGATGTCATAACTGGCTTTAGCCTCTCGATCCAAGGGCCCAGCAGTCACCAGGGAAAATTGGTTCCTGAAGGCAGACTTGAGGGCAAAGGGCAAGTGATCGGGAATACGAAGGCTCACATCCCCATTTGACCCAGAGTCAGGGTCCTGCACACTGATGAGTGCCACCACTGTGCCAGGTTCTGCGCTTTCCGGGAGAGTTCCAAGCTCTGAGGTCACAGTGATGTGGGGGGCGTTGTCATTTACATCCAGCAGATCCACCCGAAGGCTGCAATGTTGCTCCATAGCTGGAGAACCTCCATCTCGAGCCCTCACGTCAAATTCATAGTAATTCTCACTCTCAAAATCTAGGGGCCCCTGAAGGGTAAGCTTTCCAGTAGTGGGGTGTAGGCTAAAGAGGTTTCTCACACGTTCAGGGGTGTGACCACTGAAAGAAAAAGTGACGTTACCACTAGGACCCAGGTCCGGGTCAGAGGCATTGAGCTGGATGAGCACCATTCCGGCTGGCGCACTCTCCAACACACTAATCCTGTAGCTAGATTGCTGGAAGGCTGGGGCGTTGTCGTTTACGTCCAGCACTGAAACCCGGAGCTCTGCAGTGCCGGATCTCGGGGGGTTCCCCCCATCCACAGCAGTCAGCACCAGGCGGTAGTCCGATTGCTTCTCTCGATCCAAAGGCTTCTCCAGGAGCAGCTCTGGGACAAGACTGCCGTCGCTACGCTTCTTGACATCCAGCGCAAAGTGTTCATTGGAGCTCAGTCTATAGCTGCTGATGGAATTGCTCCCCACATCTGCATCCTGAGCCTTTTCCAAGGGGAAGCGCTGTCCTGGAGGAGCTGCCTCTCCAATTTCCAAGTCCAGTTGCTGCCGCGGAAATCGGGGGGCGTGATCATTCACATCTACGATCTCTACCTCGGCTCGGTACATCTCCAAAGGCCCTTCGGTTACAAACTCCAGGGGCACGATACAGCTGGCACTGAGCCCACACAGTGCCTCTCGATCGATCGGATTCTTGATGAGCAGGGCTCCGCTGTCCAAATCTACACGGAAGTGTCTTTGATTCACCTCTCCAGCGACCTGCAGCCTACGAGCCGACAGACTCTCCGTATCCAGCAGGAAATCTTGGGCGACATTCCCTACAAAAGTCCCTTCCTGTGACTCCTCTGGGACCGGGTAGCGGATCTGCCCACAAACGTAACCCAGGTGGCAAAAGAGGAACAAAAGGGTAGCCCCCCGCCAGATTTCTACCCAGCTTCTCACCTTGCCGAGCATTGCTGCAGCCCGCTAACTCGCTATTTGGTCCTTAGAAGCAGAAGAAGCCGACCCGCCCCAAACAGCTACAGCAGCTGGAGACACCTTTCCCCGCGCCAGCTCTGGCGCGGCTGGGCCGGCGCCGCAAGGGTTACGCGCCGTTTTTTGCTGGTGGCGGGGTAGATTTGTCTGCCTTTCATCACCCGATTGGCAAACAGCGGCTCCTGGGCTCAGCCAATAGGCTGAGCAGAGAACGTCCCAATAGCAGCAGGGTTAATGCGTCGCAGAATTGAGAAGGGGGAAAAAAATAAAATAAAATAAAATAAACCCCAACCTATCGTCACCATCCTAAGGCTCAACGGCATTTCTTTCCACGAATCATTATCTCTGTGGAGAGGCAGACTACATTTTTTTTTTCTAGCATATCAACCCACCCCGCCCCTTTTCGGCGGGGAAAACAGCGACAGCCCTAGCAACCTGCCGCCCAGAAAGAGCGCAGCCATTCGAGACTGGTCACTTTGCTCAAGCCAGTGTTGTCATGGACCAATATTCTAAACGAGTAGATTTTGTCTGTCTGACTGTATTTAAGCAACAGCTAATAAGAGGTGCTGCCACCTACTCAAAACTGCCCCTCTGCAGATTATTCAGAAGTGTATCCATCTCTGGAAAAAAAAAAAGCCTTACACACTGATGTAGCCTGTTAAATTTATGCAGCGCACATTTTCATTGTAACAGGAGGCACAACAAAACCAGCCCTCTATTATTCAGACATTTGCTAGTGATACACTAAATTACTATTCATTGAATTCAAAGACAGAATGGAAGCAGGGTGGTGAAGCCAGAAAGAGGTCCAAATCTGCAAGAATCAGTGTGTCTAGGAGGTGCCAAGGACTAGATCTCATTACCTGGCAGAATGCTAATGTTCAGAGAGTTAACAGCTTTCTTGAATAAGATTAGGATCAGCTACCAACAGCATTGTGCCTACAAATCCTCTTTATTTGACACCGCGGTATTCTTGATATGTTGTTAATTACCAACAGAGACCATTTCAAAAGAGCCAACTTGCACTTAGCCCCTGGGAACTAAATGTAGCTAGAGACTTGACCTCACCCCACCCCCACCGCTATCCAGACATCCTGGCAGCGGGGCTACTAGCTCACACGAGCACAGAGACCGTGCACTGTACATGACAGATATCTGTGCGCTATAATCTGAGTGGCAAACACACCACCACACAGAGAAAGAGAGAACATGAGATGTATTAATTCATGCAAATACTTACCTAGGTCGCCACTGTTTGCCAAAACCAGCAGCACACAGTGGTGTTCTTATCCTTCCCCCAGTTTTCTCTAAAACTTGAATTTCAGGAATATCCTTTTGACTGTGGAAAAGCTAGCAACTAAAATTCCAGTCTCAAAGGAGGGATTTAGCATTCCTGTGTTTTTATATAAAACAAACCAAACAATTTTCCCCAAGACCCTCAAACCCTAAACTTCTTGCTATGGGCATGAAGGAGGTAGAAATCAGCCTAACCTAGCAAGCTGTTTATGCCAGTGTTTATTATCTGAGTATACCATCATTCACCCAGATGCTTTAGTCAAAATCCCAGAGGGTCATTCTGACTCATCCTTGTCCCTTATTTCCTACATCATGTCAATCAACAAGTCCTGATGATTTTATTAAGATCATCTCCCTCCATTTGCACTGCAGCTGTGTTAGCTCAAGCATTTATCATTTTTTTTCACATTTTGCAATAGCTTTCTAACTATATGCTGTCTCCAGTGATAAAGTCCCAAACCATTCCACTGGTGGCTACCAGAATCTCTCTAAAGCAAATGAAAAGATCCTGATGACATATACATGTCAGTTCAAAATTCTGCAATGACTACCATATATATGGGATAAAATACAAATTTCTGGCACAGTATAAAGGTAATTTAGGTTCCAACTCCTACCTACATGCTTCACCTCATGTTTTGTAAAGACATTTTAACACATACACATACACATACACTTTTTTTCCCCCCAGAACCAGGGATTGAACTCAGGCCCTTGTGCTTGCCAGGGAAGCACTTATTCCATTGAG
>NDGN011554751.1:0-14493 GCA_002564285.1 Tympanoctomys barrerae | reverse complement strand
GAGAGAAAGAAAGAGAGAGGGAGAGAGGGAGAAGGAGGGAGAGGGAGATGGAGGGAGAGAGAGGAAGGGAGAGGGAGAAAGAGGGAGAGGAAGGGAGAGGGAGGAAGAGGGAGGGAGGAGAGAGAGGAAGAGAGAGGGAGGGAAAGAGAGAAGGAGAGGGAGGGAGAGGGAGAGGGAGAGGGAGGGAGAGGGAGGGAGAGGGAGAGGGAGGGAGAGGAAGAGAGGGAGAGGGAGAGGGAGAGAGGGAGAGGGAGAGCACGTGATTACTGAAAGCCTCCAGGCCAAGCCTGGTCATTTTCAAGGACTCCTCCTACAAATTTCCCTCAAGCAAAGTTAATCACTGAATGGTACTCAATTATTTTTTTAATGATATTTCTATTTTTACTTAAATTGAATACCAAAAAAATCACTTCTGTTTCTGTGGCCGTTACCTATGGTTACTCCATCTCCATTATCATCTTAATGTGCACTTCTTGAAGTTAGCTGATCTTCCATATTGATCATTTCATTCTTAAGAACTTACTAAAGCCCACACATACCACAGTAGCAAGAGGACCTATCTGTCACATCTGCAACAGAGAACTGTAGGAACCAGGGCCTGCCCTCTCCTCTTGCCCTCCCCCATCCCGTCACTTCAACCTAGAAAAAATGGTTTTAGGGTTTATTGAATACTCTGATACTATTTATTTTGCAAGTACGTATCTGTCTTCTCTTCTCACCTTTCCTGCTTTGTATGCTTGTCCAGGGTAGTTATTCGAATTTCGCCATCACCCTGAGGTCGTCCGAAGAGCAAAACCGGTTGATTCTGAAATATAAATGCATGTCTGCGTTTTTCATAATGACATGGGAGCAGAAACACGAGTGAAGATGCTTCCCAAGGACGACCATCTTATTACAGTACAATAGCACGCGGTCTCGGCACATCCCTAAGCAGCTCAGGACTGTAAGATGCAGTATCAAAGCCACCTGCCCCCGTAAGCGAGGGCTTTACCGAGGACATTAGCCAATTTTATTTATAACCGTAAAAGGAAAGTTAAATACCAGAAGAGATACATAACTGAAACAGTATGACTCACAGACGATTCGAGGCACTGAAAGTGTGCACCGCCACAGACCCAGGACCGCGTGTGGCCCGCCCTCGGGGAGCGCCCCGCCCGCCCATGGGGAGCAGGCACCCGCAGGGCGGCAGATACAAGCGCCCCCGCTCAAGGTGCACACGGGACAGGGATCCGACCTGGGCCAGAGTCGGGGGATGGGGGTGCTTTGAGTTCAGGTCTCAAAAAAATGAAAATTTCTGGCTTACGGAATAAAAGTAATGATCTGTTTCCTCAAAGATAGTACTTGCTGCTAAGAGAGAAACAAACTGTTGTCACTAACATCTAAAGAGTCTATTGTCCAAAAGGGCATAATTAACTCATATAAAAAAGTACAAGAAATTCTCTCTATCAAAATCCCAGTGACCTTTTACATAAATAAAAAAACTCATCTCAGAATTGGTATGCATACTCACACGATTCTGATGCCAAAATATTCTTGAAAAAAGAAAAGATGGAGTATCTCATACTTTCTAATTTCAAAACTTCTCCAAAGCTACAATAATTACAATAGCATGGCCTTGGCATCAGGACATACAGACCACTGCAATCAAAGAGGGTTGGAAAAACCCTTCACATATATGCTTGAAATTATTTTCAACAAGGTACCAAGAGCATTCAGGGGGAAAAGGAGGGCCAGCCAAATAGCTCAGTGGATTAAAGCACCTATAAGCAGGTGCAGGGGCCAGGGGTTCGATCCCCACGCCTGATGTGCCGGCCCCGCCTCTGGGGTACAGAGACAGCAATTGAGACCGGGCGTGGTGGTGTGAGCCTGTAATCCCAGCTCTTGGGAGGCTGTAAACAAGCAGATCACTACAAGTCCGATCTAGTAGTGAGACCGTGAACACTCTGTAGACCCCTTCCCTAAAAAAGAAAGAGAGAGAGAGAGAGAGAGAGAGAGAGAGAGAGAGAGAGAACGGACGGACAGATGGACGGACAGAGAGAAGGACGGATAGCTCTTCAACAAAGGGTGCTGGGAAAACTGGATAGCTACATGGAATTGAATGAAGTTGAACTTTTCCTTTAAACTACATACTGATTTATTCAAAGTAGATCAAAACCTTTGAAGTCTTACAAGAAAATGGAAAATCTATCATAGAGTTCAGCAAAGATTTCTTGGCTATAACCCAAAAGCCTACGCAACAACAAAGATTGATATACTGGATTTCATCAAAATTAAAGACTTTCATGCCTGAAGAACACTACCAACCAGGCTAAAAGGCAGCCAGAGAGTGAAGCATTTGCAAAGCATCTTTATGAGAAGAAACTGGCAGGCAGGGCATGTGGCCACCCCAAGTTCAGGCCAGGTGCGGGGGCGCACAACTGTAATCCCCCGAGACACTGAGGCACGAGGATCGCTGTGAGTTCAAGGCTACAAAGTGAGCTGAAGGCCAGCCTGAACTACATACTGGAATCCTGTCTCACAAAGGAAAAAGAACCACAAATCCAAGAGAACAACTGTATTAAAAATGGCCAAAGAATGTTCTTGCACAGAACATTCCTATTCGAGCAAACACCATCGGATTAAAGAAAGGTGGATAATTTGTATTTTATAGACTTTATATTTTTAATTTAATTTACAAGCATCAGGATTTTAATTATTATCTAAGAACTATATGCATAAAAATACACTTAATCTTGTTTTTTTGTTTTATTTTGGGTTTTTTTGTTTTGTTTTGGTTTTTGTCTTTTAGACTCAGGATCTCACAATATAGTTCAGGCTGGCCTTGAGCTCACTTTGTAGCCCAGGCTGGTCTCGAACTCACAGGAAACCTCATGTATCAGCCTCCCAAGCGCTAGGATTACCAGCATGTGCCACCATACCCTATTTACCTACTTTTATAGTTGTCCAAACATTTAAAAATTAAAGTAAAAATATATTATTAATCTTCAAAAAAAATGGCCAAAGCATGTGAACAAGTATCTCTAAAGATATTCCAATAAACAAATGAAAAAATGTCCCTATCATTAATCACTAGAAAATGCAAGGCAAAACTACAAGAGATTCTGCTTAACATTTGTTAGGATATGTATTTTTAAAAATTATATAATGACCAAAAATTAAGAAGTATCAGCAAAAATATGCAGAAAATGGACCCCTCATTGACCTGTAACAGGAGCATAAGGTGACGCAGCTCTTTGCGAAGTGGTGCAAAATTCCTCCAAAATATAAATCTCCATATATCAAGAATCTCCACTTGCAGGTACGTAACCAGAAGAAGTAAAAGTAGGCCCTAGACTACAGACTGACGTTCCTGTACACATCACGACAGGTGAAAGGAAGACGTGGCCCAAGTGTTCACGGGTGACAGCATAAACAAAACATGTAGAGATAAACCAACGAGGGGCGCTATGCACATGATGATGGAGTATTCAGACTTAAAAAGAAATTATGGAAAGCAAAAGGGAATTTTTGTCATATGCTACAACGCGAATAAACCCTAAAGACATTAAGTGAATGAAATCAATCACAAAGGACCAAGGCTGCGCAACTTAGGTGCTGTTGCTAACGCGGTCAGACTCTCAGAGCCGGCCCTGGAAGAGGCGGCCAAGGGCCGCGGGGAGGCGCAGCAGGGCTCTGGGTAATTGGGGCGGACTTCCTGCTCTGCAAAATGAGAGTTCTGCAGGGGGTGGCAGCGAGGGCTGTACGACACTGAGTGGACCTAACGCTGCGATTACACTCAGTCAATTTATTATGTGTACATTTTAGTACAATTTTTTAATGCTACGTGGCTGTCCATGGACTATGCTATGGAATTTCAAAGAGAAAAGCATAGCGAGAGATTAGGAAAAGGGCTGAACCTTGGGGGAGTCTTACAGGAAAGAACAGCAACGACGCTGCAGGCCTGTGGCGGCGAACCCTCGGCCTGCGTGCTGCAGCGGCCCGCTTGGATCATTAAAAGGTTCGCCACCACTGCTGGGCCCTGAGATGATTAGAATGGAGGGCAGGCATTGCCGACTGTAGACTCTATGTCCACAATACAAAATACAATTAACATAAAACATGATAGCAATTATTTGCTGGCTGAATTGAAGAAAATGTTTTGTTTCGTTTTGGTTTTTGCGGTACTGGGATTGAACTCAGGACCTTGGGCTTGGCCCAAGAAAATGGTTTAAATCCAGGGCAGTAAGGGTCTTCGGCATCTCTCAGCAATGCTACTGAGGCACGGCAGCACCAGCATCCCGACAAACTGAGGCGAGAGGGTGAACTGCGCGATCTACACTCTAGAACTGCTATCATGTGGACAGACAGTAGAGCGCTGGGAGATCCAGGGAGGAGTGTCAGCGGGGGACACGTCGGGTCCCCAAGAGCCAAGCGTGTGTGCTGAGGAGCTGGTGGCAAGGCCGGCGGTGGTCCCTGCCATGTCAGGGTGGCCAGGTCGCCTGCGGAGACTTCTCCCTGGGTCTCTGTGCCCCAAGAACTTCAGGTGACCTCTGATCTCTTCAGCTCCAGTTCAAAGGACAAACAGGCCAGGTGGCTTTTCCCAGCCACGCCATCTGCACCAGGACTTCCCAGCATGCATCTAGGCACAGCCCTGGCGCTCACAGCTTCCACCACAGCCGACATCTGAAAGCTCTCTTGTGCCTGCTCCTTCAGCAGGGAGAACACCTCCCTCACCGGCTCGGGCTTGGCCTTAGAGGCGTCTGTGGTATACAGAGGCACCCAGAAAGCACATGCACCCCGAGCTGGCGCACAGCGATCAGCCCTGAGTAGTTAGGGGGCTGAGGAAAGGGATGAAAGCGCGCTGCGATGTGCAAAATTCAGACCCTGGAAGAGGCGGAGCATGGCAGGGAGCGGCACAAGCTGCAGAAGAAGTCCCTGGATAAGGACGAGCCACAGGGCCACCAGGGAGCCACTTGAACACTGCCAGACAGAGGAATTGAGGGGAAGCACTCTACCAACAGGAACTTGAAGGTAAACTTATCTCTTCTTCAACAACAGCTCTTAGAATGTCTCCCCCAGTAAAGGGGGAGGGGGAGCCGGGCGAAAGCTAATTACATACCAAGTTCTCTATGGAGAGCTGAAACTGTTTAATTTCACGAAGAGTCTCATTATCTCTCTTCACTTCGTTCACGTATTGTGCCAGATCCTAAAGAACAAAGAGAAGGATACAAAGGGAGGCGGACTAAGATGAGAGAGGACACGCAAGCTGCGCTGAAAGAAAACACGCCATTACTGCCACGAGCTGTAAGAGTAACCACCGTAACTTTTCCACAACAATAAAATGAACATCCCATCAATCAAAGCGGCATCGCTCAAACAATTAAAATATGTCCCAGAGTACAGCTGGGAAGATTAAAGAGTTGTCACTTACCATGCCCCTGAGCACAGTACGCTGTTGCCTTAAGAAGCAAAAACATGCAAAATTGGTCAAAAAATTAGATGAAGCGTTCGCTGCTCCTTTCAATAAACCAATGGAAACCAGCAGCGCGATTTCGTTTGCTATCTCGTGTGCGTACGTATCGCATGTCCGTATCTGGTAAGCTGAGCAACCACTTTGAAGGCAACAATATGCAATATAATAACTACTGTTGAATTCATGCCTTGTTTTTTGAAGTTCTGTCTAATTTGTAATTTTTTTTAATTATTTTTTACTTAAACAAAAATAAAATACGCTGCCAGGCAGAGCAGCGACGAAGAACCGAGCTCGGTGGGGGCAATCCCAGCACGCTCGCACCTGGCCCCAAGAGAGCCGCACTTTCACGACAGGTAGCACTGCAGGAATTCGTTTCTTTAACATCATACAAAATTTTTTTTTCTATTTTAATAATTTTATTGAAAAAGAAGTAGCAATGAGAGAGTTTTAAAACAAGTTAGTGGTACATTTGTCTCAGGGAGACAAGGTAACTGAGTTTTATACCACAAACCTAAGCAAGACTGGCTTCTGCAAAGTATTAGCTCCCAAGAACATTCAGTCAAGGGCCCTTGTTCAATTTTAATGAATTGATAAAGGACAAATGAAGGAGAGGTGAACAGCTAAACAGCCCAAAATCTGAATTAAGGTGAGCCAAAATGTCAGCCACGTTTTCCCATGTGCCTTCACCTATTTTAAAAAGCCTCTTCTTACATTTGAGGAAACATTATCTATGTTCTCATATGGTAGCTATTTTTATTATATGTGCTCCAGATTTTCCAGTTTTCTGAGCTCTTTTTCCTTTTTCTCTACCTTCTTAAATTCATTCGCAACAGTAGGAACACAACTCTACACAAACACTTTCTAATTCCACTCTACACAGCTCTGCTCGTTCATAGGGTACATCCAATAATAACTTCATTACAAGTAAGAAACTTCATATGATCATTGCTGAAATAATAAATATGTTGTGCCATTTTCTGGTAGGGATATTAAAATCAGCTCAAAGGTAAAACCAAAACTGACATCAAGTGGGTAACTGGAATTTCTCTGAGCACGATCACAATGTTATTTTGTTTTTATAAGAACCAATACTTGCTTGTGTTTTAAGTTATGGGCAAATACTACTTTGAAAAATTTATGTGGAATCTGGCATTTTACATATTCAGTAATATGTTCAAAACGTCTTTCATTTTCCTGTCTGACTTTTTCAACTTCACTGAAAATATCAGTCCATGCTGAAATGGGTTCGTCCGCCATGCAGACGGTGTCCACGCAGGCCAGCCTGGCGGGCACACTCACGTGAGGAAAGGCAGTGACAGGCACTGCTGGAGCTGCTGGCTGGCCTAAAGCTCACGCAAACCAGCAGTTTCCTATTAGTAAACGTCAAAAGAAGATGAAATAAAACCAGTTATTCAGTTATGCCCAGTAGTTATAAAAGTTGGGAAACTTGTACAGCAGTTATTTTAACATGCCTCCTGGTTTTATGTGCTTCTGTCCTACAATTAAGTCCATGCAAGAGTCCCTATGTCACTAAAGTTATATTATTCTCCCCACCAAAAATAAATGTGCATAATAATACAGTAGCACGGCATACACGCATCAGCTATAATTTTACTGCTTGCAGGCAAGAACAGAGTGACACCGGTAAGGAACTGGTACGCGGCCTCACCTTCATCGCGTCAAGAGCCAGCTTCAGATTGGCCTTTTCCACAGAATCAGTGGTGTGCTTGACCAGCTCCTGCGGGAAGACACGGCGGTCAGTGCTGCGCTACTTCCGCTGAATCAAAATGAACACGTAAGCAATAAAGCACTCCTCAGCCAGGTAGGGTGGCCCAAGCCTGTCGTGTCAGCACTCTGGGAGGCTGACGCAGGACAGAAAGGTCAAGCCCACTCTGGGCAGTGTAGCCAGACCCTCTCTCAAAACATAAAGTAAAAAGTAACAATGAAAAGGCTTGCGGATGTGAAGGCCTGGACTGAGTCCTCAGTACCGCCAAATGCACGCATGCATGAGTGAGTGAGTGACCCGTACAGTCCTTCTCTCACCAATAAGATAAACTTAACTCAGCCCGGCTCTATTTTCATCACAAGCATCCCACTGCAAGAAGACTGCCCAGACACCAAAACAGCGCGCAACAAACTTGCAAGTATTTTCCTTTCAAAGCAAATCTGAACTCACCGCTCCGCTCACGCCCTAATGCGGAGTCCCAGTTGTTAGGAACATTTCCCGATTGCTAACTGAATGGATCCCTGTCATACACTGTCACACAGGAATTCTCTTTAGGCTTCGATTCTGATGACCACAGCTCCCTCCATTTCAGGGACATCGGGATGCTTTACTGACCCTGTGGCCATTGTTTCTTTACAATTTGTAAAGTTCTGCCTATTCTTTAGTCTTTCATAGATTTTTCTTTCTTTCTCTGCACCTCAGAAAGTTATAATTCCCTAGATTTTCACCCTATGCTCTTATTCTTAGTGTACCTACCCCACGAATCCTGCTGCAACAACTGTAGTAACGTCAGCTGTCACCTAAGGAGGCCATTGCTCAATGTGTGCACCATAATTCAAGCCAAGGTCCCCGACCCGAACACCTAGCTAAGCAGCTCTACCTGGGCCTCCCGGGCTCCTCACGGCCAACCTGCCCTTAACTTAATGCGTGTTTACTCTTCCTTCCATGCCTGTCTGACTGACCGATGGCGCTGCTGTCAGTGGAATCACTTAGCCAGAAGCGGGAACGTGTCCCAAACGCCACGCTCGCCCTTCCCTCACTCCATCAGGCCCCCGGAAACCATCCTCCCGGCTGATGCTGAGCTTCAGCTCCTCTCTCATTTTCAAACAGGTTCTGATAACAGTCTTCTGTTGTCTGATGGGGCTTGTGCACACTCTCCCAGCAGCAGCTGGGTTGGTGCCTACCTCCACTGGCCCACTCCCACCCCCACCCCCACCCCCACCCCCACCCCCACCCCCACCTCCACCTCCACCTCCACCCAGTCTTCAAGTTTCCTGCTCAGGCTTCTGCAGGGCTAAGGTCCCCCTGGTTGGAGCCCTGCACCCTCACCTACTGTCTCACTTTCCAAATCTACCTAAACAATCTGCATTCTATTCATACTAAATTCTATTCTCACAACATTTGATGATATCTAACACCCATAAAAACATACGATTGTCTTTCTTTAGAAATGTTTTCTCTTCTGATCTACCTATCAAGCCTTTATTATCTTTCAAAGATCAAATCAAGAACCACTCCTCTGGGAAGCTGAGGATTCTACCCAGGCCCCCCACCTTCGCAGGCATATAGACTTTCATTGGTATCTCTTCTGTATACCTTTCACCTTGTGCTACACTTGACAGATCACAGTCCATTTTTCCCTCCTAAATGGTGAACTCTATCAGTGTAAGACCTGTCATAGTGTGTCTGATACTGGGTTTGGCACGGGGGAGCCATCCAAAATATCTTCACCAAATTCAATGCCAGTAGTGTTTTCTGCTTTAAGCAAGACCAACAGATCAAGAACCTTCTAAGAGTAAAAATCTATCCGAATAACATTCTTTAATTTCTATGTTTACTTTGACTTTATTAAGTGAAAGTAGTAAATTATTCTCTCTCTCTTTTTTTTTTTTTTGTATTTTTTAGGGAAAGGTCTACAGGGTATTCAGGGTCTTACTACAAGATCGGACTCATAGTGATCCACCTGCTTACAGCTTTCCAAGAGAAGCGTGCCACCATGCCCAGTCTCAATTGTCATCTCAGTGCACCTTGGGGGCTGGGCAGTATGGTAGGCCTAGGGATCAAACCCCAGCCCCTGTGCCTACTTGCAGGTGCTTTAATCCACTGAGCTATTTGGCCATCCCAGTAAATTATTCTTAAAGTTTCCAACACATCACTATAAAATATTCTAATTTTTATAAATTTATGATTTCAATTCATCATGTATTGCATGTGATTTCCCCAAAAAAAGTATAGTCATATGTAGAAAATGTGCAAATTCATAACCAGATTTGTTCAAAAAATATCTAGACACAAATC
This sequence comes from Tympanoctomys barrerae, assembly GCA_002564285.1. Lineage (NCBI taxonomy): Eukaryota > Metazoa > Chordata > Mammalia > Rodentia > Octodontidae > Tympanoctomys > Tympanoctomys barrerae. Next base: position 5,017 of record NDGN011554751.1, on the reverse strand, counting down.
CTGTTCTACACTATTCTGAGACAGAAAAACGTTTTAGCATTCTATTTACATGTACTACCCAAAATAAAATTTCTCCTTCTTTAAAAAAAAAAAAAATCAAGGAACTAAATATAGTCTTAGAACTTAAAATATAAAACAAACCAAGATAAATGAGGGAAGAAAGTTCAAAGAGTTTTCAAAAAGCTGGATGTATTTTATAGTTCTGAAGTCTGTGTAGAAGCCTATGAGGACCAAACTAGATTATCTTTTAAAATTGTACCTTCTAAATTCTTCAATCAATATTTGATTGTATTTAAGTTACACAATAAATTATTTTCTTATTTTGGACCTGTTTTTAGTTCCATAACTCCTCGGAAACTGATTGCCTGAGCCTTTCTTTATTATTCTTTCATAAAATTCAATTTGATTAAGTTGCTTTGAGTTTAGGTTTCATAAATGTTTTAAATGCATTTTTAAGGAATATTCAGACTTTGAATTTTTCTAATTTCTCAGTAGAACAAAAATAGAGATGACTAATAATTTTGTGGCTATAGTTCAAGAAATTTAATATACAAGATGTACAAAACACAGCAGACTCAAAATTCTATTTCACATACAGGTAGTAGTTCTTTTTAAAATGACATTTCACAAGCATCAGCAGAGCTGATGGACTAATACAGAAAGACATTTCTCAGAACAGAACTAATGAGTCTCCTGGTATAGCTATCAAATTAAATTTATAAGACTCTCCACCCTCATTAAGGACTAAGCGTGGAAAGCATAAGCTTTGTGGGTTATATATGACAAGAATCCCGTCACGATACGTGCAGCCTCATTACAAGTGAGCACAGGATAGTGACGCAAGATGTGATACAACCTCTCTGCTCTGTGCTCTCAGGCTCCAAGGGTCCGATGTGACCGGCTAACCTGTATAAACTCAGGCTCATGGAAACCCTAAGAAATGACTACTGCTCACCAAAGAAAACTTGGCTAAAGGGACATTTTCGCTTTGCCTCATTTTTGCACTTTCATTCTTTAGCCAGTGCTGCTTGAGAGACATGAAATGTGGCCACGGCACACAGAAATCATCTTTGCTACGGGGAGGAAAGCCCGCACAGCTGCCGCGGGCAGGTCCACGCGGCCGCACACGCACCCAGAGCCCGAGACGTCTGCACCTCACACTGGAGCACAGCGATGCAGCTCCGCTTCCCCTGCGGCCCGCGGGACACGCGAGCCAACGGCAAGCCCCTGGGAGCCCCGTACCTGGAGGAGGAGGTGATACTTCAGAACTCGCTGCATGGGAACCACCAGCAGATCCCGGAGCGTGAACTTCCCGTTGTTTGCTCTTTTGGAACATTCCTAAGGACGTGTTTTAAAAGATGTTTTGTTAATTTGCTCAAGAGAAATCATGAACATTAGAAGATGTTCAGTCCACAAGCAGAACCATTTTCAATAAATTTCTTTTTTCTTTAACCCTTCTTTGTACATAATAGTGTTTTAAATGTTAAAAAAAAAAAACACGTAGTATTCAAAGAGCACTACTACATGAATGAGAACTGCTTTCGCATTCCTTTCTCTAGAGCAAGGTCGGGGCCCTCCAGGGTCTCCCTCAGACGCTCACAAGCCCACCTTCTCCCGCCCAGACTTACAGATACCAAGACGGGTCCCTGCTCTGCAAACTTACCTGAGCTTCAGACTTGGCTTTATTCAGTTCTACCCAAATGCCTTGCGCTTTTTCTGGCTCCTGCAAACTCTGCCAAGCTCTTTTAAAACTGCACCTCTAGGCCTTGGGAAAGAATTCCAGCCAAAACTGCTCTCCCGGTGCTCCGCTCTGCCAGGGTCCCCCCTCCCTAGTCTTTTCTGTATGCCTGTGGGGTTATTTAATTGTTCTTATACATAACATCTTCTCCAACATAACCTTTAAGTCTTTAACATATCCCTGAGGTCTGTAAGAATCTAATGTTTAACAAATATGTATTGAACGGAATTAAACAGAATAGTTGAGCATGAAAACTTGCCAAACTATAAGCCTACTACCGCAGTCATGTTTTTAAAGCCCACAAATTTTAAATATTGTGCTCTTAAGATATAATATTCACCTCCCCACGCTTCTGACAAGTGGCCGTGGCTCCAAGAAAAGTGATAGCCTGAGCCTCAGAGTCACGCTTTGGCGACACTGGGCTGCATCTCGTGGCCAAGTCCCTGCTCCAACTTCACCGCTTCCCAGAGGTATGTGGTGTTACTCGATGGGAAAGCGCCACCCAAACACTGCCAGCGAGCAACCGCAAAATGTGCGCACAACTGCATACCCACCAAAGGCTTTTCCTGCGCATGGCAAGAGGTGTGCTTGAGAAAATACTCTTTTTTCCCCCCACGAATTTATTTTTCTTTTGCTCATACTCAGTTTTTCTGGCACCTTGAAAAGTGTGTTATTGGGCTGGCCAAATAGCTCAGCAGATTAAAGCACCTGCAAGCAGGCGCAGTGGCCAGGGGTTCCAACCCCGGGCCCCCCATGCCAGCCCCGCCTCTGGGGCACACTGAGACTGGGCGTGGTGGCGCGCACTTATAATCCCAGCTCTTGGGATGCTATAAACAGGCAGATCACTACAAGTCTGATCTAGTAGTGAGACCCTAAACACCCTGTAGACCCTTCCCTAAAATACAAAAAAAAAGAAAAAAGAAAAGTGTGTTATCAGGCACTACAAAGTGAACACCACTAAGTCCAATGAACATAATGACTTATTGAACATGCTTGACTTAGATCTGAGGGAAGATGAACCACAGAACCATTCTGCCGTGTTCCCTTGTACCTTAGCAATTACTTGCAGTTCGCGGGAAGGCGGACTATTTCAACTGATCTCTCGCTTCTACAGAGTGGAGAGGGCTTGGGATCACGGGTTGGAAGCAGGAAGTCAAGCTGTCATCATTATAATAAGTGAGTCCTGTCCCCTCTGTTGCATTTTAAGCTCCTGGGAATACAAACTTACCTCTTATGCACTCCACTCAACCCAGTGCCAGGAGTAGAAAGCCATGTACTTAACTATGACTATGCTACAGAAGTTCATCTGCAATTTTCGGGCAAACAAAACAGTTCCCTTTCTAAGATTAACCCAGGAAGTAAAGAAACCAACATCACTCACGTGAGCTACGATGAGGGTCAAGTCTGAAGTACAGAATCCTTCAGGCAGTGAAAGTAAATAAAGGATAGAAACAACTGTCCGAGACATCTACTCACTCACCTACCCTGAGTGCAATTATAATTTAAAGGAAAATAAAATGAGGGGGCTCAAACGCACTGGGCACGAGAAGGAAACTGCTCAACTCCCCCAACCCTACGCCACACATCTGGGTTACAAAGCAGAGACCGCTAAGAACAAAAGTAACCACAACCCGAAAGCCGAGCAGGAGGCAGCTCCCTCCCCAGGGAGGCGTGGAGCATCGCCCGCAGGGTCTGTACTACCCGCTGCACTCCCTCACCACACAGGGCTTCCCAGCCAGGCCCGTGGGCAAACGCAGGGCCTTTCCACTGAGCAAAGGGGCAGCCGCCGCAGGACATCCGAAGGCTTCCGAGCCCAGCCTGTGGCTTTTCCTTTCCCTAAGACCAAAGGGCTGTGCTTGGAGTCCCACGTGTGGTCACCAGGCAGAATTTTGCCACTGTCTCTGACAAGAGGGAAGAGAAGCCATCTAATAAGGCTGAGAACATGGAATCACGTGGCTTTGACCAACAACTTGCTGTCTCCTAATGTGAACCACAATTTTATAGCTCTTTTTAAGAAAAACTGATATAGTATTTGTTCCACTAAGAACCAGTTCTCTGAGTAGTAAAGCTTCACTATATCTTACTTTGGATGAAGGCAATTAATAAGGCTTTATCCTGTAAAGAGAACCAAGAACCCTTTTAGCTAACAATACTGTGAGGATGTCATTCACTGGCGACTGCCCTATCTCAAGCCTTAAGGGTTGCATCATCAAGAAATAGGAAAGAGGAGTTTGGTCTCAAAATGGAGGTAAAACTGCCGCCCAGTCGCCCCCAGCCCAACTCTGGCCGTCACCATTGCCACCAGGGAGGAGGGCCATGATCCAAAGGAGCCAGAGCAGTTGAGGAAGCTGTTGGTCTGAGTTTTGAAACTACCAATGATAGTTTAAGAGACCACTCTGAGAAATGGGGCCCACTCCCAGACTGTGTGGTAATGAGAGGTCCTCAAACAACACGCTCCAGAGGCTCTGGCTGTGTGACTTACTCCTGTGTTGCAGAGGTAGATGCGTCGCAACAGTGTGTGCTCGACCGCACAAAGCTGATGGGCGTGTAGTGGAACCAAAGAGGGCTGTTCCTAGAGAGGAGGCAGTAAAGCCTGGTTCTCATCCAACAGTGAAGAAAAATTTTTGTTGGTGGTATTAAAAAAAACACAGAAGAGTGTAATTTGAAGGACTACTTTGGAAAAGTATGGCAAGATTGAAACCATAGAAGTTATGGAAGATAGGCAGAGTGGGGAAAAGAGGATTTGCTTTTGTAACTTTTGATGATCATGACACAGCTGATAAAATTGTTGTTCAGAATTACCACACTATAAATGGGCATGATTGTGAAGTGAAAAAGGCCCTTTCTAAACAAGAGATGCAGTCTGCTGGATCACAAAGAGGCTGTAGATCTGGCAACTTTGTGGGTGGTAGAGGAAACTTTGGAGATGGTGGAAGGAATTTTGGCTGTGGTGGAAACTTTGGTGGAAGAGGATGTTACAGTGGTGGAGGAGGTAGCAGCAGAGGTAGTTATGGAGGAGGTGATGGTGAATATAATGCATCTGGAGGTGATGGTGGAAATTATGGTGGTGGTCCTGGTTACAGTAGTAGAGGAGGTATGGTGGCAGTAGACCAGGATATGGAAACCAAGGTGGTGCATAAAGTGGTGGTAGGGAAGGATATGATGGTTACAACAAAAGAGGAAATTTTGGCGGTGGTAACAGTGGTGGTGGTGGGAACTATAACGATTTTGGAAATTATAGTGGACAACAGCAGTCAAATTATGGACACACGAAGGGGG
>NDGN011554748.1:0-13934 GCA_002564285.1 Tympanoctomys barrerae | reverse complement strand
AGAAAGAAAGAAAGAAAGAAAGAAAGAAAGAAAGAAAGAAAGAAAGAAAGAAAGAAAAATACAAGATGAAGTCTCTAATGTTGACCTTCTATCTCCCCACACTGACTTTTTAGCTAAAGACATTTAAAATTCCCTTGTATCAATTCTTTCCTTGGTAAGCTCTCTATACCCTGTTTTTACACTTTATAAAATTTATTTTAAACAGAGTATACCAATAATTTTTAAGACATTAGAAACTGTACACATTTATTGTGCCAAGATTAAAGTTTTCAATCATTTTTTTTTGTTGTTTTATATATTTGGTACAGGATCTACAGGGTCTATAGTGTCTCACTATATTAATTGAACTTGTAGGGATCCTCCTGTTTTCAACCTCACAAGTGCTAGGATTACAGGCATGCATCATCACACCCAGTCTCATCAGTCACCTCAGTGCACCTCACAGGCAGCCCCAGCATGGCATGCTAGGATCATGCCCCAGTCCCTGTGTCTGCCTAAGCAGGTGCTTCAGTCTGCTGAGCTATCTGGCAGGCTTATGGTTTTTGTGTTATACATTGCTGTCCTCGATATAGTGGCTTAGATTGCAGATTTCAGCATACAGAGTTAGTCAAAGTGAAAATTATAAACATTAGCTGCTTTAAGAAAACTGATGGAAATTATTAGCACAATCATCTCAGCTATCGTGTATATATACTTGCTTGATTTTGTCCCTTCCTTTTTTCCTATCTTTTCTCCTGTTGAGATCATTTTAGAACCCCATAATAAAGCTATTGAGAGGAAAAGACCCTGAAGCTATAAAGGGATGTCAAGTTTGAGATAAAATTCTGAGATGAGAAGGATAGGAGAGGGAAAGGAGGGGGTAAAGAGATGTGTGTGTGTGTGTGTGTGTGTGTGTGTGTGTGTGTGTATGCAGGATGGCTTGGAAAATTGTACTGTTGATTTCTGCTGACTTGTTGAAAGTAGTTAAAGCTTCAAATCATAGCTTTTTTCCAATTTTATTATTTGTTTAGTAAAATTCTGTATCATTTTAATTTTTATTATCTTTATTTTGTATTCTCTTCAACAATAAAAAACTAGAAGTGAATTGCTTTTCATACAATGGGATATCATGCATGCACATTGGTAACTTACGTTGAAAATTGCATATAATAGGTATTGGCCACTCACTTGCATCAATCTGGTAGCTCATTCTTATGATTTCAGAATGTAGATCTATAGGTACTTTTAAATTGTTCAGCAATGTTCAGTGAGTCAAGAGCACCATGGCAAGGAATTAAGCCCATCTTTTCTCTAGGGTTTAAATGACTTCCCCTTTACACTCAGTTATTCATTGATTACCTATGTGGCAATGCCACAACTGAAAGAAAAAGCTCAAAGTCATTTTCATTCTTCTTTTTCTCATCAATTTATTTGGAAATTATGAAGCTTGGTACCTTAGAAGCCAACTAGTTAACAAAAGCTATGTAGAAGAGGAAGCTATGCTGGGGTTATAAAATCTGTACCCTGTTTTCATCATTTTACCAATGACTTTCAAAGTTTTGTGAAATAACTGAAAAAAAGAAACTCAGCAACAGTATCAAACTTTTGAGTGACTAACTTGGGTAGTGGGTTATATTTTATTCAACACCTTACTTTAATAGCACATAATACTTCATTGTTTTTCTCTGTTATGGTTGTACATCACCTCTCTAATATGAGAAATCCAAATTACAATTAAACATCAAAATAAAAATAGATAATAAGAGGTAGAAGGTAGGGGGTCAGGGAGGTAGCTCAGTGGAATAAGTGCTTGTCTGGCAAGAACAAGGTCCTGAGTTCAATCCCTGGTACCACAAAAAAAGAAGAAAAAGAAGAAGTAGGAGATAGATCTTAATCAAATTAGAAAGGTCAAGAGATAAAGAAAGAGAAGAAACTGGGAAGAACAAAGGAACTAACATAAGTCACATATTCATACTAACTCCAGGCAAGGAATAAAAACATTATGCACTGCAAACATGGACTAATTACACTAAAATTTACATTTCTCTTGCTAAATTCTGCAGAAATTTATATACCAGTTAACATTTATTAAATACAATGTACACAGTTCAATATACATTTCCCCTGTTAAGACAGAAAACATTACCTCTTACTTGGACACACGTAGAAAATTAGTCATATTCCTTAACATTTTAAAAATATTTCCTACTAGTTATATGGCTCCTTCTGCACATTTCTACCTCAAGTTTTGTTTATTCATTAATAAAAAATTAACAAATTATCTGGATGAGGTTTTACAAGAAAAAATTTAGAAGTCTCTGCAGGTAGTGAAAGCACAGATGAATATAAGCAAAATATTATAGTTTAATCTTCAAATCAATAAAATAAAGAAAATCTGGTACATAGAATTGCCACATCATTTTAAGATAAAAGAAAAAGTTGTGAATAAATGAGCACAGGATCTTGTGAATCTGAGCCTTTTACTTTTGAGGAAAAGCTTGTACACGGCACAATGTTCCATTACCAATAAGAATCCAAGGTGAAAGGAATAAATCCAGATTTTAATAGGTTCATTGGCTTTGAGGTCCATGTGTGCATAATCTCTCAAACCTGTCAAACTAATTTTTATTTTGCATGCTAGATATAAAGTGTTCACTTACTTTATCATCCTCACTAGCTGATGCAGAACTTCACAATTCTTGGGACAAATAAGTTACTCTGTAACTTGAAATTCAGTCTAAATTTTGCTATTTTCAAAGCAGGTGAAGCACAGTGCGTTATCTTTCAGTGTCTCACTAGGTTGAATCTCTGAGGACAGAACCCGTGTGGCTGATGCATCAGACTCTTTTCCAAAATCTGAGTCAACAAATTTTGTTTTTTCAAATCAATAAATCATATCATACTCAGAATATACTCGTGTTGAGATTTATTTTCAGTAAGATCAGACATTCATGAGAATAATGTGTTACCAAATTAGATTTTGCTGAAATTCAAACATAGTCCTCTGCAGAAACAGTCAAAAAGAAAATAAAAATGTTATAAGAATGCATCTTGGTTAATAGAAAAATACGTTGCCTAGATAGGCAAGAATGTCAAAAGTAATATGTAAGATTTATTATCTAGTGGGAAAGTAGTGAAAACATAAATAGAAATTTCAAATGCAAAGAAATTAACTATAAATATAAAACTTAAAATATAAAATTCCAAGGGCTGGCAAGATAGCTCAGTGGACTAAGTGCTTGTTTAGGCAAGCACAGGGCCCAGGATTTGATATCTGGCACCATATGCCATGCTAGCCCCTCCACTGGGTGCGCTGACTGCAATGGAGTGTGGGTGTGGTGGCACACACCTGTAATCCCAGCACTAGGGAGGCTGAAAACAGGAGTATCACTATGAGTCCAAGCTGAGTAGTGAGACCCTGCACACACACACACATTCCAAAAAAAACCCCAAAAACCCCTAAAATTTGACATTCCATTTTAAATGGTAAGTTTAATAAAATGATTATAATTCTTTCTTATCTCTATTCTGAGAAGCATATACAATATAATTAAATAAACTACAAATCTCTTTTCAGATACTGAAAAGTGGAAACAGTAACATAACACAAGTGACAGTAAGGAAATTATTAAAAATAGAAATTGATACATAAGTGGAATATATGTAAGTACACATGGGCTAATTAATAGAAAAAATTCCTCAAAACACATTGCTCATGGAAAACACAAGTGACTAGAAAGTAAATATCAGAAAAGATACTCAATATTTGGTGACTATAGCTGTTGCAGTCGTTTTTTAAAATGTATTTTAGTACAGGGTCTACAGGGTCTCACTACACGATCAGACTCATAGTGATCTTCCTACTGTTCAACCTCCCAAGCACTGGGATTACAGGTATGCACCACCATACCTAGTTTCAGTCGACATCTCAGCACACCCTGGGGATAGGGCTGGCAGAGCATACCACGGATCAAACCCGGGTCCCTACGTCTGCCTAAGCAGGCATTTGGTACAAAAGTTGCTCTAGATTGCTTGGGTATGAATCTCTGTGTTCAGTCCTTAGTAACACACCCAAACAGACAGACAGACAGACAGACAGACAGACAGACAGACAGACACACACACACAAACGCACACACACACAAACACACACTTAAATAAAACACACTGATTTATATGTTACTAAAACAGTCTAAGAAAAATAATTGGGAATTATTTAGTTTACAAATATATTTCTCAGTCATTTTAATGTTACAGTAGCATAGGTTTATATTTATTTGCAAAACTAAAAATACAGAATAACAAATTCCCATAATGTCATACGATGCTAATAAATCAATGTTATTTATGAACTAACAGTTAGCATATATTATAGTTACTCTTTAAAAATTTTTTCTATATTTTGGGGAAGTGTCTAAGGTGTTCAGGATCTCACTACTAAATTGGGCTCGTAGTGATCCTCCTGTTTACAGCCTCCCAAGTGCTGGGATCACAGGCACGCATCACCACACCCAGTCTTAATCACTGTCTCAGTGTGCCCCGGGGGCAGGGTAGCATGGCAAGCCCAGGGATTGAACCCCTAACCCCTGCACCTGCTTGCAGGTGCTTTAATCCACTGAGCTATTTTGCCAGCCCTATAGTGACTCTTTATTGTAAAGATTGTACTTACTTTCTATATATTGACAGCTATGAATAAATTTAAAATTATTCATATATGTTATAATTATTGAACTACTTTGTGTGATATATTGATTGCATCTATACAGTTAACTTACTCTGTTAAAACCTAATGCTGATCAGCATTTCTTGAAGCAAATCAGCTTTTATGCACTGGCTATTTAATATCATAGGATTAGGTAGTCTAGAAAGTGCTACTAATTTGCATACAAAACACGAGAGAATAACATGTCAACCCAGATGAAATACTTAGCCTCAAATCATCAACTGAATTTAAGCGGAGAGGCTATTTTTCAAAGTCAAATCTGAGTATGAAACAAAGGCAAATTAAACATTACATAATAAATATAAAAATAGCAAAGAATTCTGACTAAAACTGATCCAAAAGTATAAAGTATATCCTAGACAAATTAATGCAATGATATAGAAGGTTAGAGGATACACAGAAAGATTAAGAAATCATATTGTCCATGCATACATTAGAAGGGGTAGGAGAAAGGTCACTACTTACCTAGTAGAAATTTTTGTTCTGGAATTCTTTGAGAAGATGTTCATAAGCAGGTAGCTGTTGTTGATAGCTACGTCATAGTATATGTCTGTTACCATCTCATCGTTTGAAAGGAAACTGAATCAACAGGAGAAACTTGCAGGAGATTCCTGTATTTGATCACTGTGTGTCTTCTACAACATGACCTGTTAGAGCCTGCATCTACAGGCCAGCTTCTGAATGTGCTTAAGAAAAAAATGGATAGATGAGCACCAATTTCTGCTTTTCCACATTAACACAGATGTGCTGATACAATAGTAAGTTAAAAGATGAAAGAAAACTAACAGACTTGGAGAGAGTGAACCATGAGCCCCCCACAGGCATGGCTGGGCTAGGTTCCATTTTCTAGGGCTTGGGTGGGTGTCACTTCTTTTTTAAGTCTAAGGAGAGGCTCCCAACTTTAAACTAAATGACTGATTTCTGTAAAACCTGATGTTGAAGACAGGATAGAAGGGAGCCAAAAGAGAGGCTTTCCAGTGAGAGTGGCTCATCAACAAAGGGGCATATGGGAAGCGTTCTAGCAAAGGTCCTTCCATAGTGGGACAGAGAGAAAGGCCAAATCAGAGGGAGGTGGAAAGCTTCAGCGAGGAACCGCTGGCCTTGGTAGGGTGCCAGAGGCGGGAAAGGCTTTCAGGACTGCAGAATTTTCTTTGCCAGAAAATTACACCGCATTTTAAAATTACCCATTGTTTAGCAATGTTTTTCTTTGTTTGATCCACTAATTTTGTTCTAATGTTTTGATTTATTTAAATGTATTTGTGCCACTCAGGCATACATAATGATCACATTCATTATAAGGGAGTTGTGTTTGTATAAGACTTCCCTGCATTGCTCCTTTTTCCCTGTTTCCTGTTCTCTCCTTTCAAGCCCCCTTCCCCTCCCTGTTCACAAAGCTGTGTTCATTTATCCTTCTTTTCTCATTTTTTCCTCCTTTTCTTTCCTCTCCCCCTTTCCCCTCCCCTTTCCTTCTGAACAGTTTCTTCCTGTTTCACAATATCTATTTGTATTTTGTTTCTTATTTACAACTTCAGTTTCTAATGCCACTAATGTGCATGCCCTGGATTTCTGTAGGTCCAATTTTAAGTCATACTGTCCTGGTTGTAACCTCTTAGGTTGGCCCGAACTTGGCTGAAATGTATTAATGTTTTGTCCATAAAATCTCCTAGACAAAAAGTCCTATAGCAATCTGTTTGAGACCTCTCTCAGGTTCAATAACCCAGGCTGTTTTAGCTTTCCTTTTACAATAAAAGCTGCTTCCTGCCTTTGCTTACAATAAATACTTTCTCTCCTTCCACTTTTTACTCTCTATTTTATAATTCTCTCTAGGTTGAAAAAAGAACCTATCAGCTGAACAATAAGAAAGGGATACTGGGGTGAACATTCATAAATTTAAACACTTCAAAATTTTATCACAGTGGTCTATCCTTTTAAAATACAAAAGTTGGGCCTGGGAGACCATTGTGTGGTCTAAGTGCCTGTCTGGCAAGCACAAGGACCCTGGGGTACCTCATGTCATTCTGATCCTGCATGGAACTGGTCACCGAGACTGGGTGTGGTGGTGCACCACTGTTATCTCAGCACTGGAGAGGCTGAGACAGGAGGATCACTATGAGTCTGAGCTGCCTAATGAGACCCTATACCAAATATATAAACAAATAGGAAGCTAAAAAAATGGAATTTAGCTCTTTCCCAGTGTGCAAGATGGAAGGTGAAAAAACAGAAGTCAGAGACTGAAGAGAAGAAACCCGAAGCCAAGAAGGCTTCTGCCAATGGTACTGGTAAAAAGGGTAAGGTGAAGAAGGCAAAAAAGTTCAAGAAGGGGCAGCCCCCCTGCAGCTGAAATCCTGTCCTGGTTAGAGTAATTGGTAGATATGCCCGATCTGCTATGTATTCCAGAAAGGCATTGTACAAGAGAAAACACACAGCTTATAAATCAAAGGTTGAGATGAAAAAGAAGGGAAAGTTATTGCTACAATCACAAAACTGGTCAGTGAGGACAAGAATGGAGGTAACCTTCGAAAAGTGCCAAGACACTACCCTACTAGAGATGTGCCCCAAAAGCTCTTGAGCCATGGCAAGAAATCCTTCAGCATGCATCATTACTGACACCATCTTGATCATCCTCACCGGGGAACAGAGTGGTCTTTCTGTGTCAGTTGGCCAGTGACTTGATACTTGTGACTGGGCCTCTTAGCCTTAATTGTGTTTCTGTAAGAAGAATACACCAGATGTTTGTCATTGCCACCTCTACAAAAATTGATATCAGCAAAGTGAAAATCCCCAAACACCTCACTGATGCTTACTTCAAGAAGAAGTTGTGGAAATCCAGACACCAGGAGGGTGAGATCTTCAACACCGAGAAAGAGAGACACCAGATTTTAGAGCAGCACAAGGTGGATCAGAAAGCAGTGAACTCACAGATTTTAGCAAAAATCAAAGCTGTTCCTCAGCTCCAGGGCTATCTGATATCCACTTTTTCTCTGACAAATGAAATTTAACCTCAGAAATCAGTGTTCTAAATTTTTCACTAAGAACCTAATTATATAACTGATACATTTTTTTAAAAAAATAAAAAATTAATAGAAAAAAGAAATTTAAAAAATATATAAAAGTTACCTGTATTTCAGACATAATTCTCAATAATCTTTAAATGAAACTGAGTGTGGCTTTTCCCATGTTAACAACAAAATTATGAAGTTATATCTAAATTCTATCTGTAGGACACTTTTTAATTAATTTCCATAATCCTCCAGTATTATCAATACATAATGAGCTTAGTGAAATTTTGAGCACATAATTGTTTCATAAAGATTCAAATACATCTTTTGGTATTCATAAAATGAGCTTATAAATCAGAACATCATCATCACCTGTATGTATTCATTTCTTCAAATTTTAGATGCAGTTATTTTAGTAGTTTTCTACTAAAGCATCAAAATATGCATGAAAATTTTAACTTTTCCAGTAAAAAGCTGAAGCCTACTGCTACATCAGTATGTACTGTCTGAAGATGTGGTAGTGATTCTGAGTAGTAAATTCTGACCCAGGGATGGGTGTAAAGTGATTACCTTAAATATGAACTTTGATAAGGAATGTATTACCTAAAAATGTAGAAAATTTTAGCAATATCAACAGTGAAAGATATAAACACAAGAGAATATAAAATGGTTTTCAAGTAACACTCCAGGTTGTAAGCTATGACTTTGGAAAAAGTTCAAATTGCTTTTCAAATTCTGTATCAGCCTTTTCTCTGCATGCCCTCAGCACGTCCAACATCTGAACATCCGATGAGAAATGGAAGCACTAAGCTGCTGTCCTTAGTTTTGTGCACAATGTTTTGTAAGAGAAAATAGCTCCCAATCCTTTATAGCACGAACAAAAGAGAAACTTTTTTATTCATCTTTGTCATCAAAATCAGAAAGATCAACAACATAAATAAATGCTGTATTTTCTCTCCATACTATTTCTCAGTATATTAAATAACACTTTGTATTTTCAAATGTTTCTGTAATATTTGTAAAGGATAAATTAGAATAAAAATATAAATCAATGGCAGCCCAAATAAAAACAAATAGATATCACATGCTTTTATATGGGTCAGTAAACAAACACACATACCAGGTTATGACGAATGTGTAAAGTAGGAATTTGCAGTTATTCTGCCATCATTATTGTTAGTACAACAAGGTAGAGAGCACAAAAAAGCTGCGTGTCATCCAAAGGTGCATTATGGGGCCTGGATACACATTATGCTATTTTTGAATATTGATGTCTTTAATTATGTTTCAGTACTATGTCATTAAACTAAATGTACATTCTTTAAAACATAAAAGAGGCAGACTGGACAAATAGATCAGCAGATTAAAGCTCCTACAAGCAGGCACAGGGGCTGGGGGTTCGATCCCTGGGCCTGCAGTGCCAGCTCCACTACCAGGGCATGCTGAGAAGGCAATTGAGACTGAGCGTGGTGGTGTGCATCTGTAATCCCAGCTCTTGGGAGGCTGTAAATAGGTAGGTCACTGGAAATACTATCTAGTAGTGAGACCCTGAACATCCTGTAGACCTTGCCCTAAAATACAAAAACAAAAACAAAAAAAAAGAATGAAAGAACAAAAGAAAGAAAGAAAGAAAGAAAGGAAGAAAAGAAGAAATAAAGAGAAGAAAGGAGGCAATGAGCAAGAAAAGTTTATGTGAAGGATGGCTAATGAAAGAAGGAAAAGAATCCAGCATAAAATTTTATATTATATTCAAAATACAATCAGTGAATGAGTAAATATGAGACAAGCTATTGTTTTATTAATGTATTTCTCTGATTAGTAATGACTCACTTAATTTAGACTAGAAAAATGTCTTCTGCACTATAGAAATATCTCTGATCCTTTTTGATAAAGGGGTAATTCCAACGCTAGTACCATGCAGGGGAGAAGGTGTATACAGGAAACATGATACTTAAGTTCTTATCTGTGCTTAAGATAAGTGCAGCTTACACATTAAAATCTAATCAATATCAACATTTACTCAAGTACCTTTCCTAATATAATTGACAAAAAATGTTAGGACAGAGCAGCTTGAAACCTTTGACTACATAGTCCAAATTAGCATCACGTGAAAGACCGATGGAATAATGTATACAAAACAATACTGTGTCATGAGGGCTGGGGAGACAGCTCAGTAGAATAAGCGCTTGTCTGGCAAGCTGAAGGCCTGAGTTCAATCCTCCGTTCCACAACAAACAAATAAACAAACAAACAAAATAAAACAATGTCATGAAAAGTTTGCCAAACTATAATAACATGTTATTAAAGAGGAAATACTCTGGTGGGCCGGGGAGATGGCTCAGTGGAACATGCACTTCCTGGGCAAGTGCAAGGGCGTGAGTCGATCCCCAGTTCAAAAAAAAAAGAAAGAAAGAAAGGAAATACTCCAAACCAAAAGTAATACACATAAAAAGTATCCAGTTTATGTTTTTGAATAATATTATGAAAAAACAATGAAAGGCTGAATAAAATAAAATGTCCAGATTAAAGGAGACAAGCAACAAGTAATGGATCGTAATAAATAAATGTACTTGAAAAGATATTTGTGTTAAGAGATGAATATTTTATGAAGCAAAATATATATTAGTATTATGAGCATATTTCTTAATAGGTAGCTGTACAAAAATTAAATAAAATGTACATTTATTGAATTTTTTAAAATTACACAATTTAAAAATAAAATACATTAGGCCTTCACAAATACACATGCAACCTAAGGAAAAATAAAGCACAATGTACACCTTCTTTTCTACATAATTCATATTGAGGAATACTGAGAGTGACAAGGAGAAAGAGATAAGAAGAGAAGGAGGGAGGGAAGGAAGAAGCGAGGGAGAGAGGGAGGGAAACAAAGAAAAAAATCTGGCAAAGATGCCAACAACTTTGACAAAAGGATATTACACTTACAGGAATTTTACACTTTCTTTCAAATTGTTCTCAAGTCAACAAATATTTTAAAATTCAATTTTAAAAATATTCCAGACAAAATAGCCTTTTCCTCCCCAACGTCAAAATGTTATGATTTTCAAAGGTAATCCTTGGTGAAGTGAAAGGGATCCACTAGGAGGACTGCCACCTGGAGGACTACCGCCTGGAGGACTGTTTCCTGGAGCACTACCGTCTGGAGGATTCATCCTCCAGGTCAGTGGAGCACTTAGGAAAACTGAAGTGTCCAGATGAGTGAGGGTAAGTCTCCAAGGCTAGGGAAAAAAAATGAAAAGGATAGGAATACAGGATGTATCTAGGACATTTATATATTCAGATGTTTGGCAGTAATAAAATTAATGTGGCCTAGAGCCTGGGATAAGAAATCCAGGGAAAAAATGTATCAGGGTTTGTTTGTAAGTGAAGTGCTTACAGAATCATTGCCGAGGCCTATCCAAGAGGCATTCTTCCACAGCTGATGCACTCCAGAGCTGGGACTGCTATGGATAGGACAAAGATCTTCAAGAGAAAATGCTAAATTGTAAACATCAGCTACATATTAGCTGATAAAAACTTTTGATTATTTATTACTAAGAAAATTTTTCCTATGAACATCACTTTGAGTTCCTCAATTTAATTACCCAAGTTCCTTGTTTTTAATTCTGTTTTGAAGTAATTGCTATATTATGGAGGGAAATGAGTCTAACTTTTGTGTTTATTTTATTTTATATTTTATTTTTTGTTTTGTCTTGCTGGGGTTCAACCTAGGCCTTGTGCATGCAACAATAGAACTCTACCACTGAACCACATTCCCAGCCTGTATTTTATATTTATTTTTCCCCTTCTTTCTTATCCTGTTAGACCTTAGTTTTTCCTGCTCAGTTTAATTTGTTTATTTATCTTTATTATTTTTTTGTGCAGGGTCTCATTATGCAGCTCAGATTCATAGTGATCCTCCCAATTTCTGTGTCCCTAGTGCTGGGACTACAGGCATGTGCCACCACACTTGGACCAGCAGGCCAGCATGGCATGCAGTGTGAGTTCTCAAATCCTGGCCCCTGCACTTACCAAAGTAAGCACTTAGTCCACTGAGCTATACCGCAGGCCATTCCTGCTTAGTTTAGATTGTAGAAATATCTTAATTTAATGATAACAGTATTCATATAACTATGATCATGACCTAAATTACACCTTGTGAAGAAAATTAACTTTGGCTGGGAAACAGCTATGTGATTGTCAAACATTTAGATTGTCCAAAAATATGTGAAAAGTTATGAAGTTGGATATAGTTTAATAGTTGACCATCTTCCCCAAAACAATTTAGAATGTTTCAGATCTGCGTGTATAAAATCCCTTCAAATTAGAAGACATTCATGATTCTTATGGTGATGGTCTCTAGATACTTGCAAGAGCTTAGAAGGAAAACTATGATATGGAAAGAAATTGGGAATGAGGATAAATGATTTTTAAGTAATTAATTTCTTATTTTAAAAAAGCCACAAAATACAATTAGAAAAAAAAAACTGCATTAGAAATGATGCAAAATTTCACTAAACGAAGAAACAGGAGTTCAACAATGGTCGCTGTATTATATGATACCATCTTTATTTTAGTTGCTCAGGCTAACAGAGAGAAATGTGTAAGATTCATTTAAAGGAAAAAAAAACTTTTGTAAGAAATTCAAAAGGAATAAAAATATAAAGAAACAATTTGAGCATTAATCATTCCTTTCAATAGACCAGCAGAAATCGACAGTATAATTATCCAAACTATTGTGTGTATATACCTACATATATATTTTTCCTTCTTTTACTTGTTCTCTTCCTAGTCCCAATTTTTCCTTCCCAATGAGCAAATTCTTTCCCTGTAACAGCATTTGTGCTATCTTTTAGATTTTAATTCTTCTTTCAGGTTCTCACACTAGTAAGATAATGTGATGTTTGCAATCTACTATGATTTATTTCACTTACCAATATAGTTTCTAGTTACATCCATTAACTACAAAAGGCTCAAATTTATCTTTTGCTAAAGCTGAACTGCACTCTGTTGTGTAAAAATACCACATATTTTCATCCATTCCTCAGTTGATGGGCATTTGGGTTGTGGCCAAGATTTATGTGTGATAAATTGTGCTGTTATAAACATGGCTATACATATATTTCTGTGGTATAAGGATTTCAGCTCTTTTGGAAAAATTCCTGGGAGAAGAACAGCTGGATTGAATGGGACTTACAATCCTAGCTTTTAGAGGTCCAGTGCATGCTGATTTCCATAATGTTTGTACCAGCTTGCACTCCCATGACAAATGCTGGAGAGGCTGTGGGGAAAAACAGACTCTAATTAATTTATTTGATATAGGGTCTCACTACACATTTCAGACTCATAGTGATTCTCCTGTCTCAGTCTCCACAGTGCTGGGATTACAGATGTATGCCACAATGCCTGGTTTCAAGGCCGGCACAGTGTGCCCAGGGCTCTGGGTCCACTATGGCATGCAGTACTAGGTACTGAACTCTGGTCCTCGAGCTTGCCCAGAAAGTGCTTAAACTGCTGAACTATGTCCCCAGCCCAAAGATAATTGACTTATCTTACATTTTCTAATGAACCAATCCTGTCACGATGAATATAGTAAAGGGCAACAATTGAGAAAATAATGACAATTATGTGTTGGATGATTAGCGGCAGCAAGTTGACACAGGAATCACGTAAAGGTGAGCAGGAAAGCACACCTGGAGATCTTCGCCTTCCTTTAATAGAATATTAATGCTGCAAATTAGCAAGATCACATACATACTCTTTGAAAAAATTTGGGGGAATTTTGATTATATTTAAGGATAAAATGTTGGTTGTGCTTCCAAGGTTTTGTTTCTATAATTGATAGTTAGAAGGAAATGAACTCTAAACTAAGATATAACAAATAATAAGTTAATGGTTAAAAATTAAAATCAGTAGATTATTCTCAATAAATAATGTTTTTATAAAGTACTTAAAAACTTGATTCTAGAGACAATAAATATGTTCTCTCATGTAATTTTATCTAGTGTAGATATCTAGGACAAAGAATTAGTTTTATTTTATTTTATTTTTTTTGTTCTTTTTTCTTTCATTTATTTATTTATTTTTATTTTTATTTTTAGTAGATTGCAAATTGAAAATAAATTATTTACAAACATAAATGAATTTAACAATAAAAATATTCCAGAATAAAAATGAAGAATTTAGAGATCAGTCATAATAGTTCACTGTGTCAAAACCAAGAAACTTATATT
>NDGN011554747.1:2646-22080 GCA_002564285.1 Tympanoctomys barrerae | reverse complement strand
AGATAGAGATAGAGATAGAGATAGAGATAGAGATAGAGACAGAGAGAGAGAGAGAGAGAGAGATTTAGAAGTGGCTTGCAGAAATATACTAGAAACTCAATGCCCAAATAGCGAATTCAAAATGGTCTATGCATAGTAGGACTCATGGGTTATGCTCATGTTTTTGTGTGGCTGCTGTATCAACAGGGGAAACTCAGCCTGCAGATCTAGGGCTGCCCAAAGTCTGTAGTTAACACATGCTTCAGACCTAGGGAACCTTTAGCTCTCCTTGGTCCATGTCCTAGGGGCACTGGTGACTTCCCTATGCCTCTCCCTATCCCCCTCCCCACTTCACCTGATCACCATGTGTCACCTCTTCCCCATCATCTTTAGAGTTGACACCTTGGGAGCTTTAATCCCTCATCAGCTTGGGGAGGTTCCTTGTTCCCACCCTTGAAAGAGTGTTACCTTCTTTATCAGCACTTTTCCTAAATCTTTCTCTGAAACTTGCACATTACCGAGGGGCCCAAGAGCTTAGTAATACATTACACAGCTTTCTTAGACAGTTCTCAAGTTAGAGATAATGAAGTAGTCATGGGTTCCTACCTGAACAAAATCAATGTATTCTTTTATGTCATTATACAAATTTAAAAATAGGGTTTTTATGAACACACAATTGTACATATGTATGGGGTACAGTCTCATATTTCAATATAGGTATAAATCGATCAAATCAAGGTAATGTTTGCATCATTTTATTATTCTTTTGTATTTGGAGCCTTTGAGCTCTTCTAGTTATTCATAAAATATATAATAGTTTACTGTAACCTACTCTTCTTTGATTATTGCAGCATATCTATGTATCAGAGTATAATACTAAATAGCATCGATTTGTAAAACTTTAAAAGTAAGAAAAAATATAAGACTCAAACAAAATTCAATGAAAAGTTTAGTCCTTGACCCATCACTTAAAAAGGATGAAATGGTTTTTGGGAAAAAAGTAGAGTATGACATCATTCTCTGTTACCACTAACTTTCCGTGAGCACTAGCTGCATGCCGCTTCCCATGCATGACAACAGCTCTCTGTGCATTACCTCATCTCATGCAAGCCCCACAGGAATGAGGCCAGACAGATGCAGTCATTATCCCCTTTCGGGGATGGAAACTATACTTCAGATGTTTGAATACAGTTTCACAGACCGTACACAGCCATGGTTCAGCCCTTGCTAAGACGTGTTCCCTAAAACTACATCAACACGATCTTCTACACAGAAGTCTTCTGATCCCCTTCCAGAGACTGGGGTCAAGCTGAGTCATCACCAGTGACAACAGTGCTTGGGAAGAGCTGCATGCCAGGCACTAGGGTCCAAGTTTTAAGGCATCATTTCCCATACTACAACCTACCGAGGATGTTGGCTGTATTATCACTACAACCTTAGTAGTAGAAGATTATGTGGTTTATGATGGTTAAATCCTTGTGTATAGCCATGCCACAGCTAAAACACGACAGTCAAGAAGGAAGAGGATCTAACTACAGGATCTGCTCTCCTAACTTCTAAGAGAGATCTGGAACCACACAAGACTTAGTTGCTTATGACGCCTCACCATTGTGCATGCATAGATCTTCTTTTCCTTTCTTTTCTTTTTTGTATTTTAGTACAGGGTCTACAGGGTCTACAATGTCTCTCTACGTAGATCAGACATATAGTGATCTGCATGTGTTCAGCCTCCCAAAAGCTGGGATTACAGGCATGCGCCATCATGCCCAGTCTCAATCGCCACCTGAGTGTGCCCCAGGTGGACAGGCTGAATTGGTACGCCAAGGATCAAACCCCGACCGCTGAGTGTGCCTAAGAATGAACTTTAATCTGCTGAGCTATTTGGCTGGCCTTCTACATTTTTAAAAAGAGAATAAAATATAGTTAAAAAAAGAAAAAGAAACAATACAGACTTTCACTAAACAAAATTATAGGAATTCAACAATGACTTTATATTGAATATTGTTATCTTCAAATCAGTTGT
This sequence comes from Tympanoctomys barrerae, assembly GCA_002564285.1. Lineage (NCBI taxonomy): Eukaryota > Metazoa > Chordata > Mammalia > Rodentia > Octodontidae > Tympanoctomys > Tympanoctomys barrerae. The sequence goes on along the minus strand of NDGN011554747.1, from coordinate 20,078 downwards.
TCAGATTAAGGAACAGATCAGATATAAGGATGCAAATTTGATCCAAAAACTTAAAAAGAAGAAAAAGAAAGTAAGCATTAACTGATTCCTTAATAGACCAGTGGAAACCAGCAGTGCAGTTATTCAAGCTATCCTGTGTATGTGTAGATCTCTCTCTTTCTCTCTCTCTCTCTCTCTCTCTCTCTCTCTCTCTCTCTCTCTCTTTTCCTTTTTGTGTAAATCTCAAGGCAGGGTCACAGTATAGGGACCAGCTATGTTTGCTGAAGCCAATAGTTCATTTCTGCCTACGTTCTGGACCTGCTTATTTTGATTCTGGGTGTCAAGGAGAGAGACTACAAGAAAAATGTAGGTGCCTTATCTTCTCTTATATCTTAGCAAAGTATTTTAGTATCAAAGCTGTGAAATACTTGCTACATTTATGGCTTTGTTTCATTGTTTCCTTTTATGGAATATTTCTAGCTGGAGTTTACAAAGAAATTGTGCCAGACACTGATGTTAATCTCAAAGGAAAGATCTGCTTCTTGTCTAATGTTCTGAAATGTCGGGAAATCATTCAGAAAGTATCTTTGATGGCTCCTCTTAATTTGCACTGTATTTGATAATGAGAATGTGGCAAATTAATGATCAGAAGACATCCTTACAACCAAAGAGTGGTTTTGGTGAATTAGTGGGAGGCCTTAATGAGGATTTAGAAGAATCCATGCTTTATTTGTTTTGCATTGTGTGAAGTATGTTCTCTAGGGCAAATGGCAAACTGTGTGTGGAATACAAGGATTAAACACAATAGTCTAATCTGGATTATTTTTTTAATCCAGGTCTTTTACTTGATTAAAAGATGTGGTTTGGTTTGGTTTGTTTTCCACACAGCTTCATTGTCACCTAAGCTTATGCACAGCATCAACTATAATTCTTGAGAAGAGCCAGCACCTCTGCACTTGTTCGGTGGATTTTGCTCTTCTTTAATATAAAACATCTTAACTCGGAGACTTTTAAGCTCCAGTATTTGATGTTGATTTTCTGCAAAGGAAAATAATAGGTAGGCTTAGAGAAAGGAAAAGGAAATAAATCTCACCGTTTGCAGTAATGTGGGAAGCGTGGGAGGCAGCCATGGAGGGCAACATCTGGCGAGCAGGACCTACCTGTTAATGCCTGTGCTGGTGGGAAGTACTAACATACATGCACGAGCAAACCTAAGAAGGAGTAAGGTGACGCCAGAGCTCCAGTAGCCGGACTTTTGAGTGAGGCAGAAAAACAAGCCTTTCCAAAAGCAGAGCAAAAAGGAGAGAGGATTTCTAATAATAAGCAACATATCATAATAATTATCATCTGGGCCATGTTCTATAAAAAAATGGCAGAACGATTAATTCTGCTTCAGCTCTTCCCACTCTTCGGAGTTCTTCACTTCTCATTTATTTTTCTGTCTCCAGGATTATTTCTCCAAGGTTCAATCTCTAGCTCTTTCTGCTCTTCAATTTATGGTTCTGCGGGCTAATGGAAGGCAGGTGGTGGTGTGTTCTGGCCTACTGCTTATCATACTCTAATAGATTGCGTTCTCTTTGATCTCTACTCAAGAGTTCTGTGCAGGTGTTTGGGAGGAGAAAGGGAAAAAATGATGGTGTTTTTCCTGACAGTTTTGGCACTGCAGAAAGAATCACAATTTCGCCAAAAAAAAAAAAAAATGTACTTTGGAGATAGTGAGAGTGTAAAAAACTATTTTTGTGCATTTGTTTTATTGTGGTTTAAAACATAACCATCGTACTACAGAAAACAAACTTATTCAAGTTTTACGAGTGCTAAAAATGTGAAAAATCAGCCTTAGTTCGTGAGAATATTCAAAACGAGAACATTGGGCAAGCTACGAGTGATGCCAGAAATGCGTGCATAGCAGGACCAAGCTTTTAGGGTTGTTCCTGTGCAGTGTACTGCGGTGGACTTGAGTCTTCTCTAAGCAAAAAAGGAAAGTGCATTATAACTTATTCAGAGGGTGGTAATTTCACTGCCTCATTTTGTTAAGTAGGGAAGCACGTCTGAAAACAGTGCTTCAGGTAGCCAGTTCCTGGGTGCGCTGATTGTGTGATGCCTCACGGTCTGTGAGAGCGTCTTGGTTACTTACTGTCCTCACTGTGTGCTTAGAGGTTGGTGAAGGAGTGAAGGAGTGGATGAATGAATGGATAGGGATGCTATCGGGATAGGGAGTGACTGCGGCCATAGTTGTTGTTTTGGAGGGTGATGGGGTACACCACTTGGTGTAGGAGTTGCAGGCACAATGCAGGCTCAGGCACTGTGGGAGGGGCACCTCAAATCCTAGAACTGAAGAAGCAGAGGCTTCTTCGTATTGTCCCCCACTCTCATCCTCCCTGCTCCAGATGGAGCGGGTCTGCATCTCTATGGCCGCACTTGCAGGAACGCATTTTCCCACCAGCATTTTGGTACCCAGGTTTGCCAGGGATGAGGGCAGAGAGCATCCCTGTGCTGCAGAAACTGCTTGACTGGGCAGGTGCGCCGGTCACCTTTATTGATGTGTAGGACACTCAGACTGCAGAATCTGGCTGCTTCTATTTACCAGACTAACTGACAGATGCTCAGTAGTGCAGCAAGCAACCACCTCATTAAAAGTGTGTGCTTCAGAGGCATTTATTATAGTCACGGAGTTGTACGTCCTGAAGCAACAGGCGGTCTGTGGAGTCAGCCTCCGCCGATCCGTCCCACATGTGGATGTGTGTGCGTGAGGGTGCAGTGGGGGAAGGACGAAAAGCACTAAAACTTCAAGATTTGTCTCTCAATGTTGGAAATATCCTTCATCAAATTTTCCTCCTGAAGTGCTCTTACCTGCATTTTATCTGAAGGGAATGCCCAACATTAAGGTGTGGGAAAAGTCACACATGTCATTGTTACACCTGACAAATGAGTTACAAAGAGAAAACTTTCAGGAAAAAGGTTCTCAACATTAAATTCCCACTGATGACGTATGGCCTTCTACTCATGACTTACAAACGCCTCGCCAGTGTTAAGCAAGCCTCTGTCTTCCTGGGAAAAACAGACACATGCCTGTTGAAAAGTCTGGCAGAATGAAACCAGGACACAGTGTCATTTCATACAATAACAGTGGCATGAAATGACACAACCCACAAGGAAGAGCAAACATTTCATTGTCTGTTTTTGTGTATAAATGGCAGACTAATATGCAATAGGGATAGCCATACTTGCACAGATGCATATGTGCAAATATGATTATTTTTAAGCTACAGAAAATTATTTAATTATTTAGAGTAAATCATTCAGAGGGTTCAGATAGCAATAACTATATATATATATATAATCAGCATAATATATAACACAAATTGCATATATCATGTGACATACATTTTGCATATTACATATAAAAATATATAAGTAAATATAAATGATGCAGCATATATTTAAAATTAAATTACAGGATGATAATTTATTTCCTACTCTGTGTGTGTGTGTGTGTCCCCTGCTCAGCCTGCCTTGGGGGCGGGGCTGGTGTAGCATGCAGTGCAGGTGTCAGGGATTGAACAGCGGTTCCTGTACTTGCCTAAGCTCGCCTGAGCAGGCTCTTTAGACTGCTAAGCTATCTCACCTGACCTTCTAGTATTTTCTGAGTGTTCTACTGCTTATGAACTAAAATTTCTGCTCCAGGTACCATTATGATTTCCCCACTGGCTATTCAAAATTGTGCAGTAGTGTCTGGACAAGGTCTAATTCCATCCAAGGTCTGGAGTCACTGTCTACACAGCATAAGCTCTCCTTGCCAGGCCTGTATTGGGTCAGTCGGTTTTCTCTGACCAGTAGATCAGGCAGAGGGGTCAGGACTTGAGTGTGCCAGAGGCAGGTGCTTGTCACTGGAGAAGAAGAACCAGAGTAAACACAGCGCAGGCCAGAGGGCCCCAGGACAAATCCAAAAGCACTTCTTGGAGCACACTACAGATGAGTGATGTGCAATTATTCTTCAGCCAAAGCTGCTTGGAGGCCCAGCAGAGCATCAGCGGCTGCTGGAGGACAGGGACTCTCTGACATATGTCCCTGCCTTATCAGAGTCCTGGCAGAGGGCAAAGTCCACAGTGTCAATGAGGGGAAGTGTAACACAAGCAGGAAACCTGGGCAGCGGAATCCCGTGTCGCTGCAGCTTCGGAGCCCCAGCTTCTGTCCGCTGGCTCTTTGGCCACAAGGAGAACATACCTGCTTCCTGGACTTTATCCTGAGCTCCTCTCCTCAGCCCAGTCCCCAAACAGAATCTCCCAGACCATTTGAGCAAGGCATCCTCTACTTTAAAACATACAAAAGAAGGAGAAAGAATCTTATCTTGTACCTTGTTACAGGTTGAAGGAAAAAAAAAATCAATATCTCTGTAAGAACCTTGTCTGAGGGATTAGGTTTAAAAATAAATAATTAACGTTGTGACATAATACCGAAACATTTTTCTCTTGTCTGCTTCTTATAAAACATAAAGCATTTAATCTTGGGATGAATCTACAGACAGGAAGATAGAAACTTCTGCCTTATTCCCTCCTGCTCAATAAAACAGAAAAATAGGTGAATTGCACCAAGTCTTCCAAGAGCAGTTGATGACGATTGTGACGCGGAAGGAAGAGCTGACCTGGGAGACGATTTAGAAAAGAAGCCTACAGCTTGATTGACATTATTGCCTTTCTTGATCTTCCTAGCTCCACGGAATTGTTTTTACCCATAAAGGTGCATTTCTCTTTATTTACAGTAGTCCCTCACTTATCGCTAAGTTTATGCTCCAAATACCCCTGTGATAGGTGAAGATCAGTGAAGCAGCAACGTTATGTTTATTCTAGTGTTTATATAGATTTTAAGGCTTTAGAAACCCTTCCCACACTCTTATAAACCTTTCCCACACTTTTTAAAACACTTGTAATGTTTTAACCATTTTCTAAACTCATAAGCCTACGTAATTTTAACAACATACCTATACGTACGGTGCTGCAAAATCCCATGATATAGCAAAAAATCCACGATAAATTATTTAGATTAATATTTTTGGAAAACCCATGAAGCAGTGAGTCTGAGAAAGTCAGACCATGAAATATCAAGGGACTACTGTATTCCTTTGATTACAGTATTCTTTTAATATTTTACACTATTATCATTCATCCTGAGAATGATTTCCGATCATTCAAAGACAAGACATTTTTCATACTTCGTTTTTATGCTTTTCTGCTGGATGGTTAAGACCAAGATAAAGCAAGACCTATATAACAAAAATACAACTTTTTTATCTGAAAAGGTCAGTCAAATCCCCTCAGGACTTACCCTGAAATCCCGTAGAGCAGTAATAACTACTACGAAGACAGCAATGTATTCATTATTGTAACTGTCCTACTAACCTGTTTTGAAGCTGTCTTACTGCTACTTGTTTCTCAATAAAATTAATTTGAGAAGACAAGTGTCATATCTTTAGACCAGAAGGCCACAGTGGCATGTTACAAGAGGAATTCGATAGACGATGGCATGGGGAACATTTGGGTACATCCCCAGTAGCTGTCACTTCTGAGCTGCCAGCCTTTCCTGAATACCCACTCTCATCGTAAACTTCAACTTACTAAAACCTGGACCTTGGCCACACACACTACTGCAGATGATCTATGGCCAGAAATTACGCAGGGACGTAAGACCTTGGGAGCACAGATTGGATTAACCTTACTCATAAAACACTTTCATATTTCTTTCTCTCAAAATTATTTGGCAGACTAGCGTTAGAACTTCAATTCTACACTTAGGGTAAGGGAGATATCTCGATGCCTGTCTGGTAAGTGCTAGGACCTGGGCTTCTATCCCTGGTACCACAGCACCATACAGGCCACCAAAGCTGGGCATGGTGGTGCACACCTGTAATCCCAGCACTGGGGAGGCTGAGACAGGAGGATCACTATGAGTCTGAGCTGTGTAGTGAGACTCTGTACCAAATAACTAACTAAATAAAATATTTTTGAAAATATTCTGCCTGTTATATTTTAAAAATGTAGAAGTTACATACTAAATAATCTCCAAGTGGCCCTCTGGAAAGAAAAAAAAGATAGTGTACATTTCTGTGTCACATGTTATAGGACGATGAAAAGATATAAAGATTTTCCCAATGCAAAAGAACTGAGCTCTTTTTTAACTTTATAAAGGGATCCCTTTTCTCTTTGTGGTTATGCAAAGGATGAAATACTAAAAGATACAGCCAGGGAAAATTTTTCAGTTAGGAAATATCCTATCTAGAAAAAAAAATCAAGAGGCAAAAACTAGAATTTTAATTCATGACTAAAATTTTTTTTATTATGTAGTGTGTCTTTAAATTTGAGAACCATAGAACAGTTTTGTTGTTTGCTTGCTTTTTGTTTTGTACGGGAATTGAACTCAGAATCTCACACTTGCTAGGCAGGCCCTGTGCCACTGAGCTATATCCCAGCCAAGAACAGTATTTTTTTAAGAATAAACTAATTGGGTCAGGGAGATAGCTCAGTGGTCTAACCTCCTTCCTGGCAAGCACAAGGATATGACTTTGATCCCCAATACTGCTGCCATGTTGACCACCATACTGGGTGTGGTAGTGTGCACCTGTCATCCCAGTGTTGGAGAGGCTGAGACAGGAGGATCACTAGGCGTTTGAACTGTGTAGCAAGACCCTGTATCCAAAAAATAATTTTTAAAAATAAATACAAACTATCTTGCACAGATTCTTAAGTCTCCAAGAGAGACTTGAGAAAAATTTTAGATTTGAGATGAAACTTATTGCCCTAGAAGAAATTCTCCGAAGTCTGGGAAACAATGAAAGATTAATTTGAAAGTGCATTTACTCCAATGTGTGGTGCATATTTATAATCTACAGAGTGAAAAACAAAATCGTATTTCGGATCTTTAAGACCTGACATAGCAAAAAGGTAATTTGCTTTGAGGGTCTTTGATGCGTTTAATTTAATTTATTGGAAGTAAATTAATGTGAAATGATAAAACAATTATTAAATGGAAATAGAAGAATAGGAGGGAATCAAATCAACAGAGGAGAGAAAGTGGCTGATTACTGTAGTTCACAGGATAATTCCCAGTTTAATCAGATTAAACTAATTGTTAGCAAACAGACAAAGGGAGTACTGCTCTTCCTTTGTAACACATTGCGGGAGACAGAAAGAAAAAGGAAACCAGATTCACTAGGGTTATGCCAGCAAGTACATCATTCACAGAGACAGAAATGAATTCCACGGCTCTCCTTTGCATTCTAAAATAAAAACCTTGTCAATGAATATTCTGTGGTTTTAGAGAATTAATTGCACCTGGAAAAGGATACATATAAACCAGGAAATGCACATAGAACAAAGACTACTTTCAGAAAATTGTGTGGTCTGTGTTGTGGCTTGTAAATTTGGGCGAATACCCAGAACAACGAGTTAGGTTTATGATGCGTGATAGCCCCTATCAAGTAGTAGTGATCAGCGATGCTGTGTTCCGTGACTTCTTTTCTTATTGAATAACAATGCATACTCTATGTCATATCACAGGCCATAGAAGTGGTGTTTCAGATATAAATTTTTTTTTTCTTTTTAATTTTGTTTTGAAGAGCAAAACCAAATAACAAAGGCAGGAATAGAGTAACAAACTGCAATACATTTGGTACAGAAAATCATAACAAGGATAAAAATTTAGCAGTGGTGGTTGTATTGCATATTTTCCTTGCCAAATCTATTGTTCAGATTAATAGATGCAGGTACGCCAGATCTAAAATTTTTACAGGTGCTTTAACACAAAACATGAACTGCTAGAGTGAAGTGTCTCTATGACACTCTATAACTAACTACTTCTTGAAGTAACTCAGATTCAGAGGACATTTGTAGGAGCAAAAGGCACATATTTTGGTAGGCTGAACAGCAGAAATAAGGGAAAGGGAATTTAAAAATTATAGGAGGAAGATATCTAAATATATGAAAATTATAAATAAGGATACATTGAACAATGACAAAGAATATCTGAAAATACTATCAAATCAACATTGAGAAAGAAAATCATCTAACTCCAATCACAAAGGATAAACCTAATATTGAAGCCAGCGAAATGTATTGGTAGGAATTCAGCTGTGGATGGATTTGTGGACCAACATGAGCTGGGGCTGCTGGGCAGCGCCCTAAGTAAGACCTTTAATTCTCCAGTGAGCTCATTGTAGGCTACTTTCTTTTCTGGCCTTTATTTGTGATGTGGGTACTTTCTTAGGCTGCTGTCAGAATTAATTAATATGTTAATTCCTCAGAGATCTTTGAATGAAACTTTCCTGACAAGTATTATTAGGAAGAATTTTTTACTTCCCTGAAATATTTTGCTTCCGTGACCCCTTTAAAGGTCTTTTTACCTCTGGATATGCATTTCCAGTGTGGTTAACTGCTTATAGCTGGCTTATTCTTAAAGGAAGAGAAACTAAAGTATATTAGAGACTTCTTTTCTTTTAAATCTAGCCATTTAAATTAATCTTATATATAATATAGGGCCGGGGAGATGGCTTAGTGGAATAAGCACTTCCCTGGCAAGCACAAGGGCCTGAGTTCAAATCCCTGGTTCCGAAAAAAAAAATTAAAATTAAAAAAAAATTAATCTTACATATAAACAAGAAGATAGAGATGAATATTTGAACATATGGAAATTTTTAGATCATGACACAAGTCGAAATGTAGAATTAATTTTATTATTATTTTTAATTTTTATTCATTTTCATGAAAAATAATGATAGAATAGCAATGAAACAGGTAGAATTTATTTATTTATTTATTTTCTGTATTTTAGGAAAGTGTCTACAGGGTGTTCAGGGTCTCACTACTAGATCGTACTCATAGTGATCCACCTGTTTACAGCCTCCCAAGTGCTGGGATTACAGGTGCGTACCACCATGTTCAGTCTCAATCTCCATCTCAGTGCACCCCTGGGGCAGAGCCAGCATGGCAGGTCCAGGGATCAAACCCTCATCCTCTTTGCCTGCTTTCGGGCATTTTAATCCACTGAGCTATTTGGCTGGCCCTTGATACAGTTATGTAGAATTTAAATGAAGGAAATGACCCTAATTTTCTAGACAGGAGAAAAAAGTATTTATATAAGTGGCTATGGAGGAAATTGTAAGCTTAGCATGGTGGTGCCCACCTTTAATCCCAGTGCCTGGGAGGCTAGGCAGAGGGATCGTTGTAACTTTGAGACTAGCCTGGGCTACAAAGGGAGTTCAAGGGCAGCCTGAACTGCACAGCAAGACTCTGTCTCAAAAAGACAAAACAAAAGAAAATAAAATTGGGGTGAAGTACTATGCATCGCCAAGCTGTGCCATCAGTTTGTCACTACCATGCCCACCCCAGGTGCTTCTGTCTGGAAGCAGCCCCAACCTGGTATCCTGAACCCATTTGCCTTTTATCATTAAGCAAGTGGGGATTTAACACCGGGAAAGACTGAGTAAGCACTGCAGAGCACAGGAAGATTGACATCAGCAGACTCGCCAGCTCATAGTCTTTTCTTGTTGTTTCCACTGCATGGGCAACTTTCTACAACTCCCCAAGTAGCTGGGCATGGGGTTATCTTTTGAGGTGGCTTATTCCTGGTTCTGCATCAAGTCCTTAGAGCCATCTGTTTTTCTTTGTATCTTGTAATCATGGCGGTTTGTTGGTCATCTTTGCATTGCTGGGACACAATGCCTATGTGTACCACACAAAGAAGGAAAGGTTTATTTTAGCTCATGATTCCTGAAAGTTCAGTTCATATTTGGCTGGCTCCAGTGCAGAAAGATCATGGTAGAAAAGCTGGTGGAGTCATGGTGGCCAGGAAGCCCAGGGCTCAAAGGAAAGGGCCAGGGCCAAGGTGTGTTCTTTAAAGACAGCCACCAGAGGTGCCCCTCATCCCATTAGGCCTACCATCCAATTAGCATATTAATCCATGTGTCACAGGTACAGCTGTTGAATCCATTTGAATCCTCAAAGTCTGTAAGATCAGCAAAGCCTTCAACACGAGGAGTTTTAGGGGAGCGTGTCGGACTCTAACCATGATCGTATTTTAATGTTAATGACATTTTTAATATTTCTGAGGTATATGTTAGATAAAATTTAGTCCCTAAAACATAGAATTGTGAATAGAATCCTTACCTCTGTGGAACTTCCTATACTGGATTTTTATACATACTAAGTATAAAGATTGTATCTTTGCTTATTAGAAATAGAGTATTTTGTTGACAATTATGCTAATACTCATAAATTACTATTTGAAAAGCATACAATATCTCCAAGTGTCTTTTAGAAAAGGAATTCTGCATTTCAATATTGGACTGGTTAGTAGTGGCCTGCTCATGTAATGGTCAAGACAAGGGGAAAAAAAAAAACTCAGCTCAAAACAAATTTAGCATGAGCATCTTTGTACCATAGTGGCCTGGGTCATCAACTTAGGGATCATTGTTGGCTATCTTGAAAGTTTATTCATAGAAAGAAATGGTCAGAGAGTTGGATCACTTCATCCCTACATATAGTTTTGACTGATAAGGAGGCTCTTGTCAAAAAAGAATGAAGTTGTACAGGAGAAAATTCAAGCCAGGTAGGGGACTGGCAGTGTCCCATGAGTGGTTAGTTGCTGAAACACAGATCACATGTCTGTCAAATGCAGGCACCATTAATGAACTCTTCTGGGCTTTTATGTATTGATGGCTTGGTATGAAATGAGAATCGCAGAGTATTTATTTGTACATTTTAGGACAGTAAATCCCTTCACATATCTTCCGGAAACCAGGCACAGTGTGTAAAGCTGGGACCCAGGGGGAACACTCTTTTTCACTTTGGCCTTTAATGTTTTTGTCTCATGCACGGGGACAGAAGTCTAATGACAATAATGGACGTGATGTCCTTGCGCTTAAACATTTGGCTACTCACAGCGTGAGATGTCTTGTCAGCACAGAGGATAAAATAATGGTGTAAAGATTTACTGTCAGGGAACAGAGCCAGGCTCAGCGGGACAGGAGCTCAAGCAGATAGATGGCCCGGCATGTGAGGGTCACCTGTGTTTATGCTGATGAATGTGTGTGGCTCCCTCTGTCTGCATCATTCCATTGAGTTGTGTGGTTTTCCTTGCTCATCCTGGGATGTATTGTCTTATGGAGAAGCAAGTAGACTAATAGGTTAGCTTCTCCAAATAAAGCACAGGACACATGTGCTCATGCTTTGTACCCACAAAAGATGACTTAGAAATATTATGGATAAAGAGCATTCATTGTATTCTAGATACGGAGTTTGTCAAAAATAATATTCAAATTCTCCTTGAAATTTATGATGGGAAATTATAGTCAATCTGGTCTCCCATATTGAGTTGGTTATGAAATTTAATGTTTATGTTGCAGTCTTTTTTTAAATGCCTTTGGTACAGGGTCTCACTATGTAGGTCAGACTTGGTGATCCTCCTGTTTTTAGCCTCCCCAGCACTGGGATTATAGGTGTGCACCACCATACCCAGGCATGGTGGCCAGTTTAGCAAGCCCATGGTGCAGGACTGGTGTGGCATGTGGTGCCGGGGATCGAACCCAGTGCCTGTGCTTGCCTAAGCAGGTTCTTAGTCCACTGTGCCATCTCGCAGGCCCTTGTGTTGCAGTGTTTTAATGTACCATATGTAGTATGATGTTATTAGAAATAATGACATTAGCTTTTAGGAGGAATCATCTTTTATTATTGTTTTTTAAATGTATTTGGTACAGGGTCCCACTAAGTAGCTCAAACTTGTAGTACTCCTCCTGTTTTCAGCCTCCCCAGGGTTGGGATTAGCATGTGTGGACTCAGTGGCTGGCTCAGCATGCCCAGGGTCAGGACTGGTACCGCATGAGGTGCTGGGATCGAATCCCAGTCCCTGTGTTTGCCTAGCAGGCTCCTAGTCCACAGAGCTATTTTTTCCACAATGAGGAACCATCTTAAGGATCTTTCCATACTTACCTAAGAGTTACAAGTATATATCAATTTTCTTGAATTCTAAAGTGTCTCAGGCACATGTTATGAAATTGTAGGGTTGCAAGGAACTCAGATGAAACTGCAAATTGCATTTGTTGAAGTTTTAATTGGGAAGTTAAACAAGTACACTTTAAAAAAATTAAATTCCAGGAACTGTGGGGATGGCTCAGTAGAATGAGTGCTTCCCTGGCAAGCGCAAGGGTCTGAGTTCAATTCCCGATTCCACCAAAAAAAGAGAAATTTCCTTTACAAAACAGACAAATATATGAAAAAATTCACAAAAACATCTGTCCACATAACAAATTAATTAATATGTAGATAATTAGAAGTGTGTATAACTAATTTTACCAAGAATGCTCAAGTTATATATCTTTAATGGATCACATGAATGTAATTCATTTCAAATATTCAAGTTTTAAACAGATTTGTTTTTTCAATGTTCCTGCAATTGCCTAAATCATACCTGTTTTATGTACTATGTATATTATGTATATATTCATACACATAATACAGGTTCTATTGAAAACCATCTCCATTGAGAATATTCTTCCACTCTAAGATATAATTCATTTTGTGAAACAAAAATGCCACTTCTGATCAATGCTATGACCTTGGAAAATAATTGATTAGTCTTTGCATTACATTTTAAAATAAATCAACCACAAATAATGGCTAGCTTAATGCAACAGGTTTTCTGACAAACAGCCACTGTAAAACATATTATATGGAAAGTTTTTAAAAATTGATTAAATCCTTTTAAATAGATTTAAGGAAATTATCTCATGAAGTTATGACTAATTATATATATATATATATATATATATATATATATAATGAGTCATCAAAACATTCAGTAATCTCCTCTTGATTAAATAAAATTTAAAGTGAGAATGGTTTAATTGTGTACTTTCCCATCCCTATCTCCTCCAAATATCTCTCTACAAATTAAAAAATATATATATGTATAATATATATATATATATATATATATATATATATATATATATTATAGGTTTTGTCTGGGTGGTTTCCATCGAAGCTTAGCAAGGTCATGGTTCTGTTTTGTCTATTATCAGATATAATTTTTCAAAAACAGATGACAAACAGGCAGAGTTAGAAAATTTGTAATTTAGTGTCCCACACTAAAGACAAGCCATTGAGTAAAAGCACAGCCCTGTGAGGCACCGAAACAGCCTTCAATCACTCTGACTGGCTCTGCATTTTGAAGCCTTCGTGGTCTTTTGGCTGAAGGACAAAGTGCATCCCTTACTGCCCTTTTCTTTCTGTCTAGAGGATCACTGCACATACAACTGCATGCCAAACAGGTTTACCCGGCAAAGGGACAAAGCGAAGCTGTCCGCCACCTATCTTGCTATCCATGGTATCTTGCAAACCACTGAATCATGAAAATTAGAAATAACAAAACCAAAAACAGAAGAAAAGAAAAGAAAAGTAATCAGGCATATTACAAACAAACACCGCCAACAATGTATTTGACTCTGTGAAACTGGTCACTGTTAGCAATTGTCACTGATCCATGTGAAATTCACAAAGCTAAACTGAAGCAATTTGCTTCTGCATTTAACTAAATGGTCGCTTTTAAGCATACAGATGAGATTTTATCTTTACCCAGACTGGATAACTGCTTGGTTTCCTGAGCAGGCAGGGTATGGAGCAATGTGACAGGTGTGCTAGTGAGAGGAAAAGAGAGAGGCAGCTGTCATTTAGGAATTGGACAGATGCAGCCAAGACCTCACCCATCAGCTCTCTTCCGCAAGGCCATGATTAACATGTGTCAACTTGGCAAAGCAATTTTGGAATATTTTCCCTGATTTCTGACTTCAGAAAGCAGATTGAGTTCGCTTAGTTACCATCTAATGTAAATACAGTTAAATTTTTTCCATAGGAACACAGACCCAGGCAGTAAACATGGAGACAACCAAGAGAAATGGTCAGGGCAGCCTTCGTACATATGGAAAGGTGACAGCCTCTCAAGAGGTAGACTGAAGGTGTCACGGGTTGCTCTGAAAATCAGAAAGTGATAGAAGTTGTTAGGAGGTGAAATTAGCAAAAAGTCATCCCCTCTCAGCCAGAGTTCTTTTGTTTGCTTGTTAAATGTATTCAAAGTGTCCCCAGCCCTCTTTATATTTTGAGACAGGGTCTCTGATTATGGCATTAATTCTCCAGGCTAGGCTTCAACTTGCAATCTTTCTGCCAGGTTTTCACATGTCAGGACAGGAGCTTCGCCTTCCTGTGAGGGTGGATAATCCTGTTGCTAAGCAGATAATCTCACCCCTGTTCCACCTCACGCCAGAGCTGCCGAGAACCCATGGTATCAAAAAGCCTGCTCTCTCACCTGAAGATAGGAATAATGCCCTGGAGGAATAAAGGAGACTTCTGATCTTCAAGCTTAAAAAAATCAAAAGCTTGGACACTAGTAAATTAAAAATAAGAAAGGGGAACAGTGTATATCCATATACTGTATGTGTGAGAAAATATATTAATAAAGAACTTCATGACACCTCATGACTTCATATCGGACTAGCCAATAGCAATGGTCCACATGATTCCTCCTGTGCCTCTCCTATAAAATATCCCTACAAAATGGTTCCTGGGAGCGTTGAGTGCGGCCAGTATGCAAAGCACAGCCCATTTGCACATGGCGCAGTGGAAGGCAGGGTTGGCAGAGATAAAGAGGAAAGATCTAGGTCCAAATCCTTACTATGCTGGCCGTGAGCTGTATATACTAGAGTAGTTAATATCTCCTAGCTGTATTTCAGTGGTTTACCTTAAGACACAAGTGTCTGTTTCAGGATGTTAGTGTAAGACCTGAAAAAGTAGTGTGCATAGCACCCCGTCTCTAAGCGGTACCTGTTAGTATCAATCCCTGTTTGTATCCTCTAATAAAGTGTTGAGATATTTTCTTTATAGGAAATGCATTTCAATTTCTTGATAACTGGAGTCCATTACCCTTACTAGGGTCAGCAGGGCTGACCACAGATTAAAGTTATTTTATCTTTCACGGACTGTCCTTTACAAAGATGAGGCTCAGAACTGTGACTTCAATCATCATTTCTTTTACAGACTAAATGTACCCACTCACTATATGTGCTCCAGTATTCCACAGCCCAATTTGTTCTTTTTTTTTTCTGGAGAATTATACTATTTTACCACAGCTCATTAGGACCCAATGTTTATCCACTCTCTCTGTGTATAGGAATTTCTTTGGTTTCAACAGTTTTGCATTTTAGGGCTGGTGAGAGAGCATGGTAGTCTTCGTGTCTACCTGGCAAAACCAAGGACTCGGCTTCAATCCCTGGTCCTGCATGCTGTTCCAGCCCTAGAAACCCAGGTCCACTGTTCAGGCTACCAAAATTGGGTGTGCTTACGCACGCCTCTAATCCCAGCACTGCGAAGGCTGAGACAGGAGGATCACTACCACTCTGAACTGTGTACCAAATAAATAAATGAATGAATGGTTAAAAAATTAAAAATTAAAAAGCAATTTTGAATAAAGCTGCTGTGTTTCTAGGTACAGGTTATTGTGTGAGCAGGTGTATTCAGTGATTTTGGTTGACAACCTCCGAGAAGGGTTTTTGGGTGTGAAGTGTTTTGCTCTTCGTGTTTGACTTTGTCAGAAAACGACCAGCTGTGTTTGTTTAGTTTGCATACTTAAGCCATTTCTTTACCTGGAAAAAAAAAACATATGTTAGATTTCCTTTGCAACCTAATCAGCCCTTTGGTTATGTTTTACATTTACGATATATAACAGTGTTAGTAGATATAAAGATTTTTCACTATGATTTTAATCTGGACTTTCCTCATCAATAATGGTGTTGAGTTATTGTTTCACATATGGACTTCTTATCCTTGTCTCTTCTTTGGTAAAGTGTTCAAATTTCATAGATTTTGTTTGTTTTGTTTTATTTCTCCAGATTTGAAGAAATTCATCATACTTATTTTTCACAATTATTGGGTGTGTATGCTTTATGCAATATTGTCTCTCTATTGTGACTCTAACAGTATCTTGTAAGAATTGTAATTTTTATTTATCAATGCTTTAATGGTTCATATTTTTATGAATTTTTCAAGAAATATCCATAGAAACCTAGGTCATAGGATATTTTTCTGTTTCTTTTAGAATTTTTACTATTGTGTGTTATACATTGAGATCTATGATCAATTTTAAGTGAGTTGAATTAGAGTTGGTATATCTCTATCTATCTATCTATATATATATATATATATATTCAATTGTTAAAGAAAATTTGTTTGAAATATCAACTTTTTCTTTTTGAATTGTCTTGCTTATTTGCGAAAAATATATCAATTTCACATTTTTCAGAGTCGTATGTATGCAGACTTGCTCACTGACCCGTAGTTATTTCTATCCTTTCGCAAGTACAAGCCTGAAGTGATTACTTAACCTTATAAGAAGTAGTAATAATAGGGCCAGGGAGAAGCTCAGTAGAATAAACATTTGCCTGGCAAGTGCAGAGTCCTGAGTTCAATCCCCGGTACCACAAAAAAAAAAAAAAAAAAAAAAAAAATCATAATATTTCTTCAGTGTTCCTCAAGCTTGCTGCTCTGTCCATTTCAATTCTTTTGATTTTCCAAATTAAGTTCAGAATCATCTTATCCTATTCCTCCAAAAGGTGCTAGTTTATTATGTACACAATATTAAATCTACAATTCAATTTGGAGCATGGCCATTCTAGTACTACTGAGTCTTCTGGTTCGTGAACATGTTATATAGCTCCCTTTACTTAAACAACTTTGATTTAATCCTTTAATATTTTGCATTTTAATCATATATATATATATAGCACCTACTTTATTAGCTTTATTTCAAATTGTATTACTATTACAAATGGCATGATTTGCTTTATTTCAACATTAATTTCTCATTTCTAGTATAAAAATACTAGGATATTTTTATACCCTGTGATTTTGCTATCCAGATTTATGTTTCAGTATCTTGACTACAAATTATTTGGGGTTTTACTATTATTTTTTTCTCCTTTCCGGTCTGTAGGTCCTTATTTATTTACCTGCATGACTTCACGGATTAGGGCCTACTGGAGAAATTGGTGAGATCGATTTTGTTTTGAGAAGTAGAGAAAAGCTGTCAATCAATTTTTATTGAGTAAGATGCTAGGTATGGGGCCTGCCAAATAGCTCAGCAGATTAAAGCACCTGCAAGCCTCAGCCAGGATGCGCTAAACTGGGGATTGAGACTGGGCGTGGTGGTGCACATCTGTAATCCCAGCTCTTAGGAGGCTGTAAACAGGTGGATCACTAGGAGTCTAATCTAGTAGAGAGACTCTGAACACCCTGTAGATCCTTCCCTAAAATACACACATACACACACAAAAATTGCAGGATATGTACTCTCTTAAGGAAGACCTTTCCTTTCCTTTCCTTTCCTTTCCTTTCCTTTCCTTTCCTTTCCTTTCCTTTCCT
>NDGN011554744.1:15540-34364 GCA_002564285.1 Tympanoctomys barrerae | reverse complement strand
CTTCTTCTTCTTCTTTCTCTCTCTCTCTCTCTCTCTCTCTCTCTCTCTCTCTCTCTCTCTCTCCCACCTGCCCCTCCTTCCCCCTCTCTCTTTCTTTCAAGAGATCAAACTCAGGTCTTTGTGCTTGCCAGACAGGCACTTATGCAGCTGAGCTATATCCCCAGCCCTGCCAGTTTCTTCAAGAAGGTGATCATTAAGTCAAGCAGAGCCACACAATGCAGAAAGAGAGGTGGGAGTCACTGGGATGAGAGGTGATGGTGTCATCAGTCTGCTCCCAAGACTTTCCTCAGCAGAGGAAAAGCAGCGGTGACCACACACTTCCAGTGGAGAAGCGGTGTGCGGGACGGACCACACCATCAACCCATCTTCCGTAGTCTGAAATACAGAACAGGACTCTCAAAAGGGGCAACTCGAGGATCAGAAGGGTTCCGACAGGACTTCTACAACTTCTGCAGCTGGAGGAGCTTTGTTGTTAGTTTTTGCGTGGAACCTGGGGAGTGAGCAGCCACAGCAGCCAACCTCCCATTGTGTGTCAAATCGATCTCAGCTGAGCAACGCAACATTTATCTTGGGCAGGCTGCACGGTTTCTTAAAGAAGGTCGTGGAAAGCAAATCAACTTTAGAAACCATAAATTGATTTTTTTTCAGATGAAACTTCTCAAGGATGCGACATAACCTCCGGAGTTAAGAAAAGCAGATTTAGAAGAGCAAGGTCATCTGCAGAGGAGTGTGATGGGAGTGGGGACACGCACACCACCCATTTCTCTAGCATCCTCTCAGGGAGAACACTACAGAGTTTTGCCATCAAGGAATGTTAACTGTCAGCAGCACTGGGAAGAGCAAGAAATAATAGTTAAGAAGGAAGTAAGTATGAAGTAAGTGACCACAGAAGTGGGATTCGTGGGCAGGTTTTTGATGCCAAAGAGAGAAAAAATAAACTGGAAATATGTAGGAGCAAGGTGACATTACAGGATAAGCTGCTGTCCAGTGAGCCCAGGCCTGCGCATCCCAGGAGTCTTGGTGGTCCTTGGTGCTGAAGCTCCTGCAATCCCCAGGGACACTCTGGCCTCCCCTGCCTATCAGCACTTTCCACACACCCAGGTTTAGATCCTTTGCCCGGACACAATTGTTTGGCTTTTATTGTAACTGTTAGGTCTCTAGATTAGAGATTGCAAAGGTAAAGAGCCCAAATAGTCCTGACTAGTGCCCATATGAAAAGGAGAGTAGCTCAGGGTCTTCCCTGCTGTTTCTGGGGGCTGGGCCGGTGCTCTCCTTGTGCCTGCTAGCAGCACACCAGCTAAGGATGGGAAGCGGCTGCAGGATGGTGCCTAACTGCAGTGAGCGAGTGACAGCCCAGGAAGCGTCTTAGGCTTCACCCAGGCCAAATACTGTCTTTCTCATATGATGAGTATCTTTAAAGAAGAAACAAATGCTTTCCAAAATATTTAAAAAGAGGGTTCGGTAGATAGCTCAGCGGTCTAAGCACCTGCCTGGAAAGAGTCAGGACCGGGGTTTGATCCACTGTACCACATGCCACGCCAGCCACTAAAACTGGGTGTGATGGTGCATGCCTGTAATTCCGGTGCCGAAGAAGCTGAGGGAAGGGGATCATTATAACGTTGAGCTACATAATGAGACCCTGTACCAAGTATAAACAAACAAATAAATCTTTAAAAAATATTCAAAAAGAATAACCAACACTTATGAACTGTGTGCCAGAGTTAGCCATCTTCTAGATCAACAGTTAAGAGTACACTGAGGAAAAGAGAATGGACGGCCCACCAGGAGCATATAAGCACAGGCTCAGGCAAGAATTCTGTTATCCCAAAGGTCAGATCTGCCGGACGGTATCACTTTCACTTTGCACAAATGCACAACTTGTGTTCACAGAAGTATACATCTCCTACACACCAGTATTTCCGAAAGTGTTCAGTGAAAAATTAGTGATTTATAACAGAAAAATTTGATACTATTATTACCTAAAAACAAATTAAAACTTTCTGTATTAATTTTATTTTCCTAATGCCAATTTCGCAGAGCACACATCTTTGCCTATTATTTAATTCATAGTGAAAAATGCTCTTTTTGTTATTCCTTGGCTGTATGCCCAGTAAAATAAGAAAGATTTTCTTTAAAGCAACCTGAAACCTTCAGAGGTGAAAGAACAAAAGAACTATTGAAAGTGAGTGAAAGCGAAGAGAAAGACATTATTTCAAGCTACGTACACGTTGGTGGTGAAAATGCCGTAGATCAAATCCAGCTCGGGCAAGAAGAAGGTGCTCTGAAGCTCGTTGTAGTAGAAGGGCACCTCCCCGGGCCGGGAGCAGTTCAGGCGCGCCTTCATGAAGGTGGTCCACGTGTCCTCCAGCAGGAAGCGTCCCCCGATGTCGTTCTTGCAAACCCGCGCGGCCCTGGAGAACACTGTCTTCCCGCAGTCGTGCTCCACAGCATTCTCTCGGAAAAAGAAGTAGGTGAAGTTTCCGATGTCGTATGAGGACACGAAGTTTGGTTCTGAAAACAACAGAAGAGAAAAATCTTAGCAACCGCATACTGTCTTTTGTTTTGTTTTGTTTTGTTTTGTTTTTTCCTCATCACCTTGCTCAGCTTTCCTTCCAGAAGACATGGTCAGGGTCAGACCATCCGTAGACCTCGATTGCTCATTAGTATCAACACTGGCAGCCTCACCCAGAAGTTCCATGACACGGAAAATCTACAGCAAGGTTTCACACTCAAGCATCCCAAGCTCTAAGCTGGCTCTCAAGTTAATATGACACTTGCACCCTCAGGCATGAACAGAACAACTCAGAGTGATATCCCTTATTTCACCTGCAAACTCTTTCAGCATATCCAGAAATAGAATAAATAAGATTAAGAATATAAAATATGATTTAGAGAATAAAAAGTCCGCAGTTGTGTTTGTAACACCACTAAATTCTGGGGCTTCTATACACACATAGGACTGTGATGTCATTTGTATGCATTTAGTAAGAATTTTTAAAATGTTTAAAGCTCTAACTTAACGTTAGTGCCTCCAAATTAGCTTCCACAGTCCCTGTTCCTATGGTGATGGTGTAACTATGAAAATCAAGTTATATTTTCTCGGTTCTGGGTCACTAGAGGAACACGCTGAGATGAGGAAAGAGTGCTGAGAGCGATGAGGAAAGAGTGCCGAGATGGATCCTTGCCTGGATGCTTCTTGATCTCATAGCTGCCTTAAATATAGGATTTAGAAACTTGAAATTTGTGGTAAAGCCCTTGTTTCAGTCCCAAGCTCAGTAAGAAATGGAGGCACCAACTGAATTTTACATAGAGCGTGTGTTATCTTTTTAACTTCCTGTCTGGATTCTTTGGTAGTAGAACCGTCCCCCTATCAGACTCTTGAGATCTCCTTCTATACTTTTGAAAATCCCTAATAACCAGGTTTCTTTCAAAGCACTCTGTTCCATCAGCAAGTGGCTGAGTTTGTGGCGCAGTTAAGCTAATACTAGCAATGATCATCGGTGTTTCAAATTAAGGGAAAGACAGAGACAACAGCTGTGCCTGCAAGAACACATTTTCTAGGAGGAACACGTTCTCAGAGCACTAGTTCTCCAACTTGAGCACTTTCTAAAAGTTGGCAATGTGGA
This sequence comes from Tympanoctomys barrerae, assembly GCA_002564285.1. Lineage (NCBI taxonomy): Eukaryota > Metazoa > Chordata > Mammalia > Rodentia > Octodontidae > Tympanoctomys > Tympanoctomys barrerae. Next base: position 30,738 of record NDGN011554744.1, on the reverse strand, counting down.
GCACCCTCTGAGCAAGCTCTCCTTGAAAGAGGAGAAATTATTGATATGTACGGGCCTGGCTAGTTCTTTTCCTTATCCCTTCAACTGGCTTTAGGCAGTGCATACCTCTAGCAGAGGTGCTGGTGGTAGCATATGAAGATGGCAAACGTGTGTTCCTGGTAACTCTCATGAGCTTCTCTTTAATATGAGCCAGGTCGAGATGGGATGAAGAGCCGATGCTCCACGCTGCAGGCTGGGATTGAATGTCCAGATAGAGGCTATGACTTCCTGGGGCTTGAAATGTTACACACCAGAGCTGAAGCCCAGAGCCCAGAGCACGAGATACTATCTCCATTGTGTCATGCAGATCACGCTGCATATCCTTCCCTCTTCATATCGCAGAGGTGAATGCCGGCCTCCTATGTAGCCCAGCTCACGGTGCTCACCTACTTCCTGCCATTCTCAACCATTCACCCTCAAGCCACTCCTCCATCACAACTGAATAAAACCTGGGTTTGGCCCTCAGTCAAGGCCTTTGCTCTGGATAGCCATCACCACGGCTGGACGTAGGACTCCTGGGCTCCCCATGACTATAAACGTGCTTCCGTGTCTTTATTCTTGTCATGGGTTGCACTGGAAGTGGTAGATTGGACTTGACTTGATGGATTTCCAATAACTTATCCGCGGGGTTGTAAACATCAACCTCCTGGACTGAGAGGAGGACCCTCTATAGGATGGGCCCTCCAAAGGGCACCATTTCAAATATTCAGCTAAAATGGAGGAGGTGAGCATCAGTGGGATTTATTGTTACTGTGTGCTTCCGAGTCCTGGAGAGACACTCAGGAAAGTGTGTTTGAAGAACATAAAGAAAATACTTAGAAAATTTTGCATGCATGTTCTCCATGACTCTCTAAGAGAATTTCCTACAGAAGATCTTAAAAGCAAAGTCATGAAATTCCTAGAAAAGTACATTTAGTGTCTAAAAATAGTCACCTGTACATCTATTTCTGAAAAGAAAGCTAAGGCATTTCAGAACCAACTCTGTTCCCAGGCTCACACACACAAGTTATAGTTTGACTTTTATACCAAAACCAACTCCCAAATCCTCATCACCATAAGCCACATCAGAGAACTGTCTTAAGTGGAATGAATACAAAAAGACATGGGGGCAGGGTGTGTCCAGCGCAGGGCTGCAGTTACCCCCACATACTGTACATTGATGGGGCTGGAGGCGCAGGCCACCCAGCTCTCTCAAGTCCGCTCACAAGAGTCTGCTCGGCAAGTAGTTTGGGCACAAAGAGCATGAAAGTCACATGGCACACAGCTCAGGCACTTTCAAGAAGTCTTGGGCAAGCAAATAATCACCCCTCAGACACACACACACACACACACACACACACACACACGCACATGCACACGCCTCACCATGGCTTCTTCCAGTCAGGTATATAACAAAACAGCTAATATTTACAGACTAATGATCCTGTTGTGCCAAGCTGTTCTTGGTGCTTAATATCCACGTGCCAACTCAGTGCCTAGAAGCTTGGGAGGTGGTGTGGTGTGTCGCTTAGCCATGTGTCTCTGGGAACAAACCCTCAACATGCAAATTAAGGGAGGACTCTGTGTGTGCTGATGGCTTCACTGGGTTCAGTCCACGGTGAGCTGATGCCAGAGCATCACGGTGGAAGGGTCCAGAGGAGCAAAGCTGCTCGCTTCATGGTACCCAAGGACACGGCCAGAGTCCTCTGCAGGCACGACCCCTTGCCTCACCTCCTGCAACTGTGCCTCACCCCCAAGCAGCCTGTTCAGCACCGAACATTAGTAGTTTCATCCACAGATCTGTACAAGATCCCCATGATCTGATCTCCTCTAATGGAGCTCCTTAATCCAGTCTAGTCAACAAAGAAAGATTAACTCATGCAGGCATGTTATTCCTTTCATTGCGTGGATGAGGACCCTGAAGCCAGCAGGCTTCATAACTTGCTCAAGTTCACACAGCTACCAATCAGAGTAGAGACAGATAGAAAACGTCCTAACCTCAGACAGTTGAACCTCCGCTCCTGTGAGCTCACCGTTCCACTATAGTGAAAACCTAATAGTGTACAAGAAAACATCTAGAATGCTAACACTCCATATCAGTGGGTTGGCTTTCTGGGCAATGCCCTCTCAGGGGAGTCATCATACTCCACTGGGAATGGTAAATAGCTTTACCTGGGCAGAAGTTGAAGAGAACTAGCCAGAGGCAACATAAATGTGTGGAAAAAACTTTAATCACAACCAGTAGACACATCATTTCACAAAGTAAGAAGAAGAGGCCAATGATTCCAGGACTTCTCAAACAGGACAGTTGGGAAATGTTTGCCCAGCCCCAGAGCTGGTATTGCAAGTGGCCTCAGGATAGTGTCCCTGTCCCAACATGTGACCACTGGGCAGCCTATTCCATGCCTGTTGTCCATTGCTCTGAAACACATCCTAAGCCAGTTTCTAACACAAGGGCAATGCAGAGGAGTGGTAGGCAGATTGTCCTCCAGCTGTATCTTTGCAGAGAGCCTCCACCATCGCTCCCAACCTCCAGAAGCCATTGTACAAGGTCAGCACTGCGCATTTCAGATAGGAATGCTCACGTACACTTTTTGTTCTTGCAGGAGAAAAATTTGTTGAGTGTGTAGGGCATGTTGTTCTCTGATTCACTGCACACCACGAGCCATGTGGCCCTGGGAGTTAAACTACACTTGGAAACATGTCCTGCTGTCCTTCACTGACCCATCAGAGTACACACGGATCCCTGTCTGCGCGGCCTGCTCTTAAGGCAACAAGTTCCACCTCTTGGAAAGCAGATCCTGCTGAAATCCGTCCAGCATCCTGTTCCTTTCCCAGAAACAGTAAAAATGTATTGGTAATTGTTAGACAGACAGTCAATTATCACTTGCATTTGTAGATAGAAAGGAATATCTGAATTGTACCAGACAGAACAGTGAGGCACATGTTGTTTTCCTTTCATTATTTGAGTTATGTTTCTTTTAAATGAAATTCACTCAAAATAGCATTTGTCTTTTTTCTTTTTTTTTTTTTTTCTTTTTGCCAGCCAATCCAGCACTGGGAACAGGGATGGAGTGGCATGTGGTGCTGAGGATCAAACTGCGCCTGCCTAAGTTTGTCTTTTTTTTTTCTTAAATCAGGGATTGATTGAACTTAATACCTTGAGCTAGCCATGCAGGCGCTTATGCTGCTGAGCTATTTCCCCAGCCCTTGTCTCTACTAAGTGAACTAAATATGTTATGTGACTTTTCTTTTCTTTTTTCTTTCCTTTTCTTTTCTTTTGCAGTACCAGGAATTGAACTTGGGACCTTGCACTTGCCAGGCAGGCGCTTATGCTGCTGAGCTATCTCCCCGGCTGGGAGTCTTTGCCATCGTATTTGTAGTGGATACGAATGCACGACAGGGATCTGAAAGACCCTTTGTGTATCATCATCATGATCACAGCTCCAGATGAGTAGAACATGCGCCGCTATCCAGTTCACAGTGGAAACTGGCATGAGCTGACGCCAGGTTATAAATATCTCCCACGAAAAGCTTCACTTGCTGATGTTTGCGAATCACACTGGGTTACAGACTGCAGAGCAGCCTATAAAATACATCAGATTAATAAGAATTATACTATAAGACTTTTTTTACATTTGATAATAGACTGTGCTGATGGGAACGCAGGGTGGAGACATTATATATAGGCGCAAGTGATGAAGAAAGCATCAGGGGTGCAGCCGAGTGCCGAGCACATGAATGAAGCCTTGCATTGTGTACATCGTCTCTCTGTGCTCAAAGCATCGCTATGATAATGAACATCCACAGGCTGTTGGTATAGAAATATCTGTCTGATCAATATGAATGGGTATTAAGACATGGAAAGATTCTAGTTTCCCACCTCTGGTGACAGCTTCCTAGACTCTTACAATCTACTACAAATTATCATATACTCCAAAGGCCACGTGGGACACCCAAGCCAAGAGCAGGCTGGGATACTGCCACGCATGGGCCACGGGCGGCACAGCTTGTCTGGGATGGACTGGTGACACCTGAGCCACTCTGTCCTCCCCAAGACACTGGGGTACACTGGTGGTCCCTCTTTAGCAAGGCTGAAAGGACACAAAGGGCTGGACCTCAACCAACGCTGACCATCACTGCTTCATGACTTGTGCCCAGTGTCTCCTTGAATACTGTAATGTCACAGCACACAAAGTTTCCCATGACACATACACATCGCCACTGACACGTGACCACAATTCGAGCAGCACAAATAGAGCTATGCTGCTTTTGAAACAATAAGGTTTTCACCAGAAGAAAGAAAATGAGTTCATGAAACTAAGCCTTACACACACCACAGAGCGAGCGAGAGGTTTTCTGTTCCTTCTCCTGCTGGTGTCCAGTGTTGGGGAACGACCTCCACTCTCATCTTCAGACCTTAGAACCTCTCTCGTTGTGCACATTGTTTCCTTCGTTACAGCGGCAGCAGCCAAATGTGCTATAGAGGCTTCTGAAATAATTCTAAGTTCATACAACTCAACTAAAATTAAATTAACTATGATAAAAAGTCATTAATGAACTGAAGATTTTTTTTTCTCCTGAGATTTCAACAAAATGACAACTATAGATACAGATGGACACACATTCAATAGGTCTACTTGTTTGCAGATGCTTATGTATGTGTGTGTGTGTGTGTGTGTGTGTGTGTGTAGATGTGTGTGCATCACATATACACACTACTAAAGTTCATGCATGTATAGCTCAATACTTCCACCTACTGGCTGTGCGCACTTGCTCATGTTATTGAACGGCATGCTTTGTATTCTCTTTTGTATTACAACAGCACCAACAGCACAACAGGGCCAGTATCACTGCGGGAGTCAGAGGCAGTAACAGTTGCCTGGTAAGCATCAACATGTAAATTACAATGTATTTACAATAACGGCTTTGCTCTATAGATTAATATGACCATACATTAGTGAGCAGATTAGCCATATTTATATAACAAGCCAAGCCATCGATCATCCATTGCATATCAGATTTGAATGCATCGTTACTTTCAGAAAGGCCGGGACCACGTATATTGGCAGGGCAGTGCTGTCGCCTGAGCTTCGGCTACCGACCAGAGGTGGCACCAGTTCCAGAGCTTCACTGACTGGATCCTGTGTGGCTGTCCTGCACCTGAATGCTAAGGGCCTTAGCGTTTGGTAAATGCTAAGGTAAACTGATACAGCTTCTGTCCTCAAGAGCAATGTGAAGGAAAAAAATAAACAAGACACAGAGTAATTGGTGTTTACACAGATGACCAGGCATAGATGGCCAACTCAGAGAGGTGATTTTGAGAATAAGAAACAAGGGGGTTGGGAAGACGGAAGACAGCAGATGTTAAATTGGAAAGAGCCGCCAGGTCTGGAGGAGATAAGAGCAGCCCTGTGGGGACGGGGGGCAGCTGAGGGAAGATGCCTGGATGGCGAGGGATGGCATGGAACCAGGTGAGAGATGGGGCAGGAGGCTTGAGGGACAGGAGGCTGAAGGCCAGGCCAGGCCAGCGAGCTTGGATGCAGCACTAATGGGGAGATTCAGACTCCTGTGTGTCACGCTGGTGGCGGTAGAGGACTGCACCGGTGACAGAAGACAGAGTCACACATACCCTGGGTTATCAGTCATACAGCAGCTCAGTGAGCCTGTGTCCCCAGTGCCCTCCTGGAGAAAGAAAGACATTGCTGAGGTCTGTGCAGTCGCTGACAGTGGGCCCCAGAACACGACTTTCTCTTCCCTTTTTGAAGGGAATAAATTGTGTTGGAAACGTGTTATTTATGCTGATTCACTTGTGAGGGCATAATCTGTATCCCGTGCTGCTTTCCTCCCTAATGGAGTTACCCCCTTCATGTTAGCACATGTCCTACAAGCCCAGGCCTCGACTAGAATCGTCACAGTCGGGTCTGCAAGAGCTTCACGGCGTGGCATTTGTCTGCCGTTCCAGCTCTGGGCCACGGACGCCGGGGCCACCACGCTGCTGACCTGCCGCATTCTCAGCCACAGCTTCTGGCTGCCAGCATTCCGTGCTCTTTGGAAGACTCCAGTGCACGTGTTCCAGGCTCGCTTAGGTACAAAGCATTTCATCCATCAGCCTAAACATTCTTACAACAGAAAATTTCTACTTGGCATGTTCGTTTCTCTCTTTCAGTCTTGCTTTTTTTTTTTTTTTTTTGGATACCATTTTAAATGCATACATCCACTTCTTTTAGGAATTAATGATTTACTCTGGAGAACCAATAAAGTTTTAATTGGAATGTTGACCTGAGTGCAAAGATACTAGGAATGTCTTAGGTCTAGAATGTTATTTGAAAAGATGAAAAGTGAAAGGTGATTAGTTTGAAAGGAAATATTGAGCTACATTATTCAGTTTTTATCAAGCTCCTCCCAAGAAACTGCCACAGAAGAAATGAACCTATGGTTGGGTCATGCTTCATTTACTGAGTTCAATTAGTGCTGAGTGTAAAAAAAGATTACATACCAGGAAAGCCTCAATCCAATGAGCATCTGTTGTGGGCCACTTGATGGGAGCCCTAGGAAGCAGCCCTGCTCAGGACTTAAATTAACCAATGAACTTTCCATGTTTATTGTGAGTCTGCCCAGAGCCCAGGTCCCTTGTCTGGAGATAGGCGGTGGACTCTCAGTAATTAGACCTCTGTGAGTCGCTGGTCCCTACAGAGTTCTGTAATGTTGGGTAAATCCTGAAAGCCTCAAAGGATAAACAAGATCATAGTCAAGGATGATGCCTGGATCCAACCTCAACTAGACAAGACAGTTCTTGAGGCTTAACTTAATACCTTACATGGAGAAGTCCTGAGTGGTTCTGCCCTTCTTGAGTACTCCCCTCCCTTCTTCTGATAACTACATAAATATAAGCCACCTAGAGAGCGTCCTGGTCTTAAACCCAAGAGAATCTGTAATCCTATGAGAGGGCTTTGATCCTCTGGGAGCCCTAAAATCAATCTGTTTGCCTCCTTTTATTTAGCCTTCGCCTTATGCTCATTTGGGAGGTTATACCTGGTCAGTCCACAGTGACTAAGGGATACTATTAACTTAATGGCCGCTGACCAGGGAAACAAAATGCTGCCCTGGAAGAAGAAGAATTACTGCAAGAGCTGGGCAGCTTCAAAGCAGAATCCTATAACCTGGCCAAAAAGGATGGGAGGGAAAGGAAGCATATCAATAATCAGGCCAGCGCATGAGGTGGAGAGCGAGATTATTACTGGGAAACTGCTGCAATTTCTTTACAATGGCCACTCAACAGTGTCCCTAATTGTGTCAGTACCAGCAAATGTCTACATATTCTATTTTGTGAGAATTTCCTGTCCCTTACCACACTTTTGTAGCCATGAAGAGCTATACAAAAATCACCTCACAAGCTTGTTCTCACTTAATTTAATAATTACAGTCCATCCCTGTCTTCTTAGAATGCTTTGAAAATGATAGATAAAACATTCCAGTATTTCTGAAAGTCCTTGGACCTCTCTTCTATGGCATCTTGAGCTGAAGTGCAGGCGCCTCAGGAGAGAGGTGGACACTGCTATGCGCAACATAAAGGGGAGGCTGCGCACCTGGGATGGAGGAAGGATCAAGCTCTGGGGGAGATCTGTTTTCAAATCCCAGCTCAGGTTCACACCAGCTGTGGCTCTTGCAGAAGTGACAAACTGTCTGAGCCTCAGAGTGCTCACGTAGAGAAGGAGGATCATGAGCTCAACCTTGGAAGCCTGCTCAGAGGTGGCAGATGACAGGGGTGGAGCTTCCCATCGACCTGGCATGTGGTGAGCACCCCTTGGGACCTTGCCTAGTAAGTGGACATAAGCCAGACGCACACAGGTGCACCAACAGGCAGACGAAAGGCAGGGAGGCCATTAATTTAAAAAATTTCAAACCTTAGGAAGACAACCAGATTGTCTTTGCAACCTTGTGCCCACAGTATGCCCATCGATAGAGGACAGATAACCAACCCAGTGCCTTCTGATAGGACTGACCATGGCTGGAAGCTAGAAACGGAGGGTTTAGCACCGCACAACATCTCCAGCCATGCGTTACACCCATGCCTGGTCACACTGGCCAGTCACACTATTAGGACCCCACCGTGCATGCTGCGTCCACCGCGAGCATCTTCCCAGGTGGCTACGTGGCAACACACCATGGTAGGGCTTTCTTCCTTCCAACACACAGTGGTCTTCCTGGCCAGCAGATACACGTCACTCCCAGTCACCACTTGCCTTTATTTTGCTTCTTTTCTGTCCTCTGCTAGTGAATTTCCAGCTACAGTAAATGTCAGTCCTGAGATTGCCAGGAATTTCCACCTCCAAGGTACTTCGCTGCATGCACTCTGCTGAACTCTTCCTGTCCCCAGGATGGGACCCAACAGGCACTGGACTGGCTGTGCTCAAGCTGATGAAAATCAAAATCTGCTCTCAAGGAGAAGCACCAAAGCCCACCGAGCACCTCTCCAGGGTAAGCAGAAAATGATTCCACCTTGAGTTATACAGAGGGGATTTTATTACCTCAAGCAGTTTATCTTTGATCATTAGAAGGCTAATAACTAACATTAAAAACTTGAAAGCATCTGCATTGGCTTAGTTAGCAACCCAAATATACTTCAAACCAAGAGAACTGAAGATAGTTACCAAGTTTTCCTACCAAGACACATATGACCTCAAATAAAAGATACTGTTACATTGAGAATGATGGATTTAAAGTGAGTCCTCCTCTTTCTGGGTTACTTTTCTCTGGTTGCTGGAGCAAACTCCGCAGCAGCCAAAATTAAGGAAGGAAAGTTTATTTAGCTGACAGTGAGTAGAGATTTTAGTTCATACTTGGCTGACTCCAAGGCAGAGGGGCGCATGGCAGAAGGTAGTTCATGGTGGAGGAAAACAGCAGAACAGCAAGAGGCAAAAGGGAGGAGCAGCTGGGGCAGCTGCACGCTCTGGCCCTGCCTTGTACCCTGAGCTGTCTGCCCCAGGGTGGGTGGAAGCCCTCACACCCTTAATTCCAGCACTGTATCGTGAATTAATCACAAACTCTAGAAGCCACCCCAACAACTGCTCCATGCTTTGGGGGGACAGCTAGATATAAACCACAGCATACGTCACTGGAGGTCATGGCTGGAATCTCAAGAGAATAGAAGAAGTTGTACATTTTCTGGGTCAGCCGAGGGAGGTGGATGCTCCCTCTCTGAGGGACTAAGGAGGATGCTCCTGTAGCGTTCACATGGAGCTATTAAAGCTAGTCAAGAGTCGCATTCTGCATGCCTGGGCACAGCGTCCTTCCAGAGGCACAGAAGTAATGTACACAATATTAATTGCAATGTAGCATTTTTCTACTTTCTGTGGGTTTATTGTTTCCCCAATTTGACGGCCAGTTTCTTGAAGGCAAGTTTTACAGCTTCTCCATTTTAAGCATTGACCATTAAGCTTTTATTATCCTGCCTTACAGTAATCATTTAATAAGGGTTATTAACGATAAATATTTTAATGCATTAAAGCTGTTAAGGAATTTTTCTAAACACATAAATTTGTTTTAAGAGCCATTTTGGCACAGGGGAAACTCTGATTTTGAAACATATTCATTATCAAGCACATAACTTAATGTGATAGATTCCTCCAGAATGTTAATCAATCAATCATGCTGCCTTTGATAGTTGAATAAATAATGGCTGACTTGGGGGTGGGTCCAAATGAGAAGGGGAAATAAAAGAAATGGTTTCAAAATTATGGATGAGTTGGGTCCAAACACATAAATCTGTTTGCTGGTTTTTTTTTTTTTCCTTGATTGACTTTTTAAAAAAATTCTGGATCACAACTTAGATATAAACCAGTATGGGAAATAAAAGTAAACTATTCACCCACTGTCTTTGTTCAGGCTGCTGCAACAAAAATAAAGTAGAGTCTTGGTTCACAAACTCAGTCCTCTCTACTATTCAGCGTGAAAATGCAAATGGACAACAACTGATTCAAACCTCCCAATGAGGTCAGCATTGAGCTTAAACCATTGCATTTGCTTCAGTTCTTATCTAGCTTGGTTTGCAACCAGAATTGTGAAAATGTTATGGCAAGCAGAAGCCCTAAAATGACACCCGGCCTTTGGAGCAGGCTTCTGTCCATTGACAGGCACTGACTGGGACCATTCCCAGAATATCAGGCCCCAGTCTCTGGTGGTCCAGGCTTACGTGGGACAAGCAAGCAGGAGGCACAGAAGCAGAACGTCTTGACAGTTGGGGATTGGCTTCCAGGATGTGCGTCACAGGGAATACCTGCACATCAGAAGGATGAGCCACTTCTAAGACACAGGAGCAGCCAAAATGGAAACAGGAACTATTTATTACTTAGGCAACTAAGAAATGGAAGGATGCTGGTGGTAGGGGCAGCAATGGGACATTTTCTGTAATAAAAACAATCAAGTTCCTGAACCAAGGTACCACTATACCAGGGTAACTATATTTATTTGAGAATTAACAGTGGTTATTATAATGCACATTGTATCTCAAAAGTAGTTGCTCAGATTACCAGCTACAGGCATGCAAAACTGATCAATCAATATAAACCCTAACTGCTCCTTTCAATGGACTAATAGAAATTAGTGCAACTATTGGAGCTATTTTGTGTTTGTGTACACACACACACACACACACACACACAGTTTATGGCATATATACATTCCCTTTTCCAAGGCCTGGACACTGAGTCATCTCTGGTTAAATTCTAGAATATTCAGTGTCTGGTGAAGGGGTATTTCCTGGCTCATGACAGCACCTTCTCAGTGTGGCTTCGGATGATTTTTAGGAGCCAGGCAGCCATCTAAGGAATCTTTATAAGGGCACCAATTCCACTCATGAGCTTTCTGCCTTCCCCACTCAGTCCTCTCCCACAACCGCACCTCTCCTGTCATCACACGAGGGCTAGGATTTCAGCCTAAGAATTTTGGCAGACGAGAGACCACAGCAGACGTGAACTCATTCATTTGCAGATCATTCGCCGTGTGCTTATACTATGACCAGCACTACTGTAAGTAGGTAAAATAAATCAGCACATACAATATGCTCCAGTCACAAGCGAATGCCATTCCTGGTAGAGAAGGGAGGCAGTGTGTGTAGATGCCTAGTAAGGGGTCATGTGCACCAGAGGGCAAAAGGCATGGTTTTGAAATGAGTTGATCATGGTAAATGTTCCTTTAAGACGTTTGAGCAGAAACATGAAAGATTTTAAGAAGTTGGGAAGAAGAGCTTCCCAGTGAGAATAAGGTTCCAGCTTCCGGACAAGCTGCCACCTGTGGTCTATTTGGTAAACAAGGTTTTCTTAGCACACAAGAACACTTAACTCATTTATGTGTGGGCCATGGCCCCTTTCACACTGCAATGGCAGACTGAAAAGCTGTAACAGAATGACACAGAATGCAAGGCCTACAGGGCTTGCCCTGCGGCCCTACCTAGGAAAAGTCTACCCAGCCGTGGAGGAGAGGGAAGAGCCAGTGCCATGGTGCGGAGTTTCAGAGGCTGAGGGAGCAAGGAGTTCACGAAGGATGAGAGGACCAGAAGGGGGTTGGCAACCAGCTGGTGGCACTTGGATTTTCTCTGAAGAAGAAGTGGAGGATATTGTAGGTTTGAGGCAGGAAAATCCCCAAGAGTTTTGTGTTCTGGGAATAACAAGCAGTATCAAGAAGAGAAAAAACAAACAAACAACAAATTCAACTATGAAGAAGACCAATGAACCAAGAGGCAAAATTCCAGAGAACTAAGGACAGGAAAGAAACCTTCGGCAAAGGAATGCAATGAGGAGGAGTGGTGGTCCCAGGAACTGCACAGCTGTCTTCATAGGATAACAGGCATGCATGATGGGATGGTAGCAAGAGCCAGGGCTGCAGGAGCAGGGAGCTGATCACACCAGCCAGAAGGACGCAGCACAGCCCACAGGTTGTTCAGCGCCGGGGCCAGCACTGCTCTGCTTCTCGGTTCCAGCCAGGCCGCAGGGGAGGCTCGTCCCCCCACCTGGTGCGAGCTGGATGCTGCTCATCACAGAGGATGCTGCAGCTTTGGTGGCGTGGAAAGACACTGCGTTCAGAGCTGTAGCCCTGGTGAGATGCTAAGAAGTTGTACTCGGCGCTGTGGTAGTAGGTCCAAATAGCCTGCTACCGGTAGCTTTGGGTAATGATACCCCAATATACATTTGTGCTACTTTATGATTTTATCTTAACTAGGTTACATTTGCAAAAGCACCTAAGGCCACAGTGCCCCTGACGTAAAGCTGGCCGGTGGCTGCTGGAGGTGTCTGTGCTGGCACAGAGAGCAAGTCAACATTAAGGGCTGCTCTGCTGGTCACTTCGTCACTACCTCCCAAAGGTAACCAGGAGAATTATGCAAAGGACGGACGTGGCAGGTGGGCTAACAGTCTCCCCCCACCCAAATCTGGCTCATCAGAGGTCATTTGGGTAGAACCAGGGATTGAACTCAGGCCCTTGCGCTTGTCAGGGAAGCGCTTATTCCACTGAGCCATCTCCCCAGCCATCAGCAGTCATTCTGATGCAAACAGTTTGCTGTCTGTGGGGCTGTCCTTTACACTTCCCTGCTGAGACTATTTTCTTCCCTCAACCCAAAAAGGTGGAGAAAATCTAGAAAGCAGAGAGACAATAGAGTGTGTTCTGCTTCTCGCAGAATGTGAGCAGCTGTCAGCGGAGGGACAGACTCTTCGATGCTCCAAGTCCTGCTGACACCCAGATTTCGGGTTCGGGCAGAATCAGGCTGGCACTGAGTGTCCAGGGACCAGGATGACGTGGCAGCGAGGCAGAAGGGTCCAGAGTGACAGAAGAGCACTACGGAGGCCGCCTAGGGTCAGTAGGGAGAACAAAGAAGCTAGGGCTCAATGTCAACAAGTGAGGAAGCACAGCCCAGAGTACTCTCTCACTCCCTTCCAACAAACATTTATCAGCTGCCTCTTTGCATCAGACAATGGACCAGACTTGAGGGTTTCACAGTAAGTACTTTTAATGATAGCTGACTAGGGGGCAGGTACTGATATTCATCATCTTTTCATGGCTTTGTTTTCCCCTCTCCACAACAGGTGTGGTGGGCAGCGCTATCCGGTACACGGAAGAGGCCAGGCTCAGCTCTGTCCACTCCAAAGCCTCCATCTCTCCTGTAGGTGTACGTTGTACATTGAAACAGAATCTCACTGCCCTGAACCACTGGGACCAAACACAGTAAAGTCAGAGAAAAACAAATGAGGGAGGGCAGGAGTCGAGAGCAAAGGAATGAGGAACAGTGGCAGGCGCAGGTCCTGGGAGAGGAGCCGGGAAGTGCGCACAGGGCCTCTGAGTGCATCACATGATTCCTGAAGATCAGGATTCTCTGGCAGCTGATCAGGGTGGCAAGGATGCTTAGATTTCACCCTGAAAATCTGCAGCCTGGCTGAATTCACCTCAAGAGATGGCAGCTCTACCATGTTGATTTACACAATCGTTAAGCATAGGTAGCTGTCAGCACTATAACATCAGAAATTTTACAAGAAAATCTAAATGTCTGACTTATTTAAAGAAATCTACCCCCAGTTCTGCCAAAAAAAATAAAGAAATCTAAAGGCCTGGCCACGTATTCTGGCACTGCTCAAACAACACTGCTTAGCGTGGTCCACAGCACCCTGCACGCGCATGGACTGCCGCTCTCGTTCACACTCACCAACAGACCTCCCGTACACAGTGGGATGCTCAGTAAAGACTGGAAGAACATGAGGAGGTCCTGAGTATTCAGAAAAAGCCGTCTGATCATACGCACCAAGGATCCTGCAGTAGGTAGGAAGTGCCACTTCATTGGTTTTTATATTTACACACTCACTTATTAAATATGTGTCTGTGTTGCAGAGACAATGAGTGAGAAGAAATCAATTGGACATATCAGTCAGCTTTCCAATTGCTGAGACCAAATGCTTGCCATCAGCGTCCTTAAAGAAGTTTAATTTGGCTCACGGTTTCTGAGAATATGGTCCATTGTTGGCAGGCACCGAAGCAGAGTTGGCGTGCAAGAGGCGCACAATGTACAATTGTAGTACAATGAAGGTGTTTAGTTCATGGCGTTCACGTGGCAAGGCAGAGGCATAGTGCCAGACAGGAGGGGGCGGAGTCATACACAGTGCTCAAGGTCACACTTGCATGATGTACACAGACACATGCAGATGTGTGCTTCACTAAACCCCAGGGCACTTCTTAATCCAGTTAAGTTGACATATAATCACTACCTGTCACAATCCATTCCTTACAACTTGACAATGAGATGTATCTCCTTACGCCATAGATAATCTTCAAAGAAAGACAACAGCAAGTTCATCATCCTGCCTAGCGTGATGCAGCCGTCTTCGACACAGCCCATAAATGCGTACTTCCTTCCCTAAAATCTCAACCGTTCCAGCATTTTTCAAAAGTCTAAGTCCAAATCTCCTTTGAGACTCAAGACAAAATTCTAGCTGTGAATATCTGTTTTTTAAAAAAAAAGAAAAAAGAAAAAATAGTGACATAATTCCAAGGCACAATGGCACAGGCAAGCTTTCTGATTCCAAAAAGAAGGATGCGGGAGAGAAAAGAATCAGACCAAATCAAGCCAAAACCCAGCAGGGCAAACACTAGGTGGAGTACATCGCTCTCCAGCCCCTGGGTCACACGAGGCAAGCAGTTAGGCCCAGGTGGCCTAGGCAGTCCCACCCCTAGGCTTTACTGGGTGCAGCCCTAAAGCTTCTCTCTTGCGGAGGTTTTACCAATGGCCTCAATTTTCCTCAGTAGCGATTTCAAATCTCTGACGTGTCTGATTTCCTGGTGTCTCTGCTGCACCTTTGGCTTCATGCCTGCAATTCCTGCACTGGCCTCTCAGGAGCATCTTATCCAGCCGTGCAGGTCTTCTTTGAAATCCATGTGGAAGGTCCTTGATTCCACAACTCCTGCCTTCTGGAGCCAGTGAGTGAAGCATCTCCTGAACGACACTGAGCACCGAGGCCCTTCTGGAGCTGAGCAGCAGGGACTGTCTTTTCAAATAGAAGGTTACATGCTTGCACCCTGGAACCTGTAAGGGTGGAGAGTCTTTCCGATTCCTGGGATGACTTCAAAGAATCTTTCTACTAGAAAGAAGAAAGAAAGAAAGAAAGAAAGAAAGAAAGAAAGAAAGAAAGAAAGAAAGAA
>NDGN011554744.1:0-14611 GCA_002564285.1 Tympanoctomys barrerae | reverse complement strand
AAAGGAAAGGAAAGGAAAGGAAAGGAAAGGAAAGGAAAGGAAAGGAAAGGAAAGGAAAGAAGACTGGGCCATAAATAGTACACAAGGTTGGATCACAATGATACCATGTAGCAGTTCGTAGGTTGCCTCAATTTAAGAAGTCAAAAGCTTAACTAAATTGGCTTAGCAATTCTACATCCTACAGCGTGGAGGCCCCACCCAAGGGTGACTCATCACTTAAAAGATGTAAAAAAGAGGGGCCCAGGAGATGGCTCAGTAGAATAAGCACTTCCCTGGTAAGTGCAAGGGCCTGAATTCAATCCCCNAAAAAAAAAAAAAAAAAAAAAAAAGATGTAAAAGGGAGTTAAGGAAGGATGGAACAACACATTTTCTTGGAGGTGCTCCGGTCTTAGCTGTCAGCTTGGCTACCGTCTCCAGACTTCTAGTGCAGACTCTTTGGCCGCTGCCTTAGATCCTTCAGCCTTCTGGTGTAGGTCCATCAGCCTTCCATTGCAGACCCATCGGCCTCCTGATACAGACTGGCATGGACCACTGCAGTGAGCTCCAGACGTTGGACTGAATCCTTCAGTGTCCAGTGTGCAGACGCCCTCCGTAGGCTTCCTTGTCTGACTCTGGCTGACAGTCATGAGCCAATCTTGTGATGTTTTATACATTTGTACATCTTGTGTTATATCTATTCCTTTAGTAAACCCCTGACTGAAACAACCTTCTCCACCACCACCCCTGTACACACACTCAGAAGTGTACTTTATTAATTAATTGTTTCTTAATCCAGCAAAGCTGGACTAAAATGATCACATTTGGCATGGAACTAGCTTTTTAGACACAATCAATATTCCAAAAGGTGGAACTGGAAAGGACACTGGAGAGTGGTGGGAAAGTCACTGGGGGAGATCTTCTCCTGCAGTGGAAAATGCAGGAAGGGCTGGACACAGCTGCAGCTGGAAGACAGAGGAAGAAGAGCCCAGAATCTGGGGAAGGGACGACTTGGACAATGCCCCAGTGTAGGAGAGGAACTGAGTCACGTGAGAGAATTGAGGAGGAGCTTGACTGATTGATGGACAAATGGCAAATGGGAAAGGAGGTCCTGAAGCAAGCTGCCCAGTGCCAGAAAGAGCCAGAGAAGGAGGGAGATTCTCATTTCCAAACAGAGAGAAGGCATTGAAAGGACTGAAACTGAAGTGACCTGGTTCACAAATTCAGCTCATCCTGGTTCACCCACAGAGGATGGTCCAGAGAAGGCCTCAGGCTGTGCTTAAGTGCAGAATAAAGGAAAAGGGAAGGAGGGCTCAGGTGTCCGAGCCAGCCTCTCAGGGTGCAGTCCATTTAGGAAGTGAGAGAAGGAGCTGTCGGAGATGTGCAGGCGCACAGATTGTGAGGAGCTGAATCATAAGGCTTGTCAGAGTTGAAATGTGTAGAAATGTGTGCCCCAGAAGCCATATGTTTAAGTGGACAGAGGTCAAAATCAATCCTGGATGGAGCATCAATTGGACAAAACACCAGGAATGGCAGCAGAGGAAGTGGCATCACAGGTCTCAGCAAGAGAAGCAAATGTCCCAACAAACAGAGATGAGAAGATCTAGGTGACCTCCCAGGAGAGACCTCGGAACCCACCAGCTGTGCTTTCTGCCCCCTCGCCCCCCGCGTAAGGTATCACCAGGGCAGGCTAGAGGGCCTGCTCGTCTGAGAATTATGCATCGCTCAGCATAATGCGAGCTGTGCTGGCGCAAAGACTTGGATCTCGGTCCACCACACTAACCTTGCAATTACTTTCAATTTTTGCCGTTCACCAGGTATCACATATGAACCGTAACCCACAGTGAGAAGAAGCGTAAGAGCACTAGGATCGCCATGCCCAAGTTGAACTCTGGGTTGGTAATCCCCCTACTCACAGATGTCACCTGGCCCCAAATGGAAAACATCCCACCAGGGAACTTCCCGAGTCTCACTACCCACCAGACCTGCCTGCGGCTTGAGTTCCACGTAAGAAAAGAACCATGACACTCCTTTTATGGCCTGGATTATTTTATAAGACATTCTTAAGATATCATTTTTTGCAAGAGAGAGAGAGCAGCAAAGAAAGAGAGATGGGGATCGGGGGAGGGAGAGACTACACTCATGAGTTTGTTTGTTTTTGGAAACTCTAATTGCAAAGTCTTTAGCAGATAGTGGGGCTCAGGCCCTTCTTCCCCTGTTGGATATTTTGCCTAGCCAGTGAACATTAAAAACTGAATAGAATAACGTTAAGCCACACAGACTAAAGCTTTGTGGTCCAAAAGAGATGCTCTAGAGTGCTCACAAGTCAGCTGAAATCAATTCAGCAAAAGTGACGCTAACAGGAGGAATCCACGTCGTCCCCTCTGGGGAGCTCCTGCTCCCACGTGGACGTGCAGCCGCTCTGCCTCCATCCGAAGGGGACATTCTGTTTCCTACAAGGGAGTCTCTTAAAAGCACACTGTGATGCTTTGGCTGGTTATATTGTTTGGCAAAAAGCAAGTCAGATATAGATAGATAGACAGATAGATAGATACACAGATAGGTAGATATACTTATGTAATAAGTCAAAACCAATAGTTCCCTTCTACCAAAAGCTCCTTTCTAAGGGCAGTCTTCCCTCTAGGCGATCTTTAAGAATTTTTTTTTTTTTAAAGCTGGTGTTACCAGCTTCTTATCGCTGCAGGCCAGTGATCCTGCTAAACATGCTGCAACATGTGACAGGGACAGCGCTTCTCCCATAGAAGTGGTGTCATTACAGGCCCCCACAGCAGTATTACTGAAGTTGAGAAACTCTGGCCACCTTAGTGAACTTGTGCTGAATGTATAAATCTTTATAGATCTTGAAACACCAAATCAATACATATTATAATGGCAAAGCGAAGACTGCATCTTATCCAAACTTGCAAATGCATGCTGGGGCACTGGATGACAGAAAGCACAGATGCTGCCTTTGTGAGGGTCTTTGTGTGTGTGGCAACCCATACACACTCGCGCGGACATGCACCCAGAGGGCTGGGTGTCAGCCAGCACACACGAGGCTTTGCACACAGAAGACCTCAACCTGGAAGTCTGGTAGCCTTGTCTCATTTCTCCAAAAGCAAGCGACTAGTTTCTGGCCCAGAATTAAAGAACGCCGTCTGCTTCCACGTGGGGAGGACAGACTTTGTCCCAAATGCAGCAGCAACTGGATTGCTCCCATTTGATGCCATTTTTTAAGAAAGGGACGCTAGCATTGTGCCACTTTTGGCAGAGGATACTGCCGTATCTGGGACCCCAACAGTGATTCTCCTATCTGTGCTGAGCACAGAGAGCCCAAGGACCAACCCAAGAGGTTGTGGATGCCACAAACTAAAGTGACAAGACTTGGATCCATAGAACTGGCACCAAGCTACCCGGTTCTGAAGTCACCTTCCCACACTGCTGGGTGTGAGCGGTAAGTTGTTTGATCGCCATATTACATGGGGTTAGCTGTAGCCAGGTGCGTGCTTTTACATCCTTCTGAAAATGTCATTAAGTGCTAGTAATCTGTTTCATAATATCCAATACAGAAGTTAAGTAAAACCTGTGAGCTCACACACACCTAGGACCCAATGTCAGATTTCCTCGATTTCAATCAAACACAGGGGAAAACCGCACGATGCTGATGACTGCTCCTATCAATAGCCCTGTCGTGGTTTATTGTACTGGAAAGCTCACACACTAACACGGAAGAGCCGCGCAATCGCAGTACTCTTCCAACCATTAACTTTCAACCAATCGCTTTTATTTATTTTAGGAAATAGCAATCCTGTTTTCCTTCCTCAAGCGTGACCATTTACGCTGGCACACAATAACCAGGCATCACAGACTCGGGAGCCAAGACACCGGGTGTGGCTGCGGCGCTTACCGTTGAGCCACTTGGAGTTGTACTGTGCGGTGCGGAGTGGTGGCAGAGCGCCCAGACTTCGGTAGATGGCAGGATCCCGCCCTGGAAAGTCCATGGCTGTCGCAGCGTAGAGCTCCCCACTGGCCGTGAGCAGGGCTGTGGAATTATGCTGGGGACTGTAGGGACAGCGCGCCATGCCACTGATCTGGTCATGGATCTCGGTCAGGTTACTCAGCTGGGAATGAAGAGAAGAGGGAGCCGGATTATCCTCTGGGAAGCCCCACTGAAGGCACTAATGGATTACATTCCCCACGGTCACTAGAGAGGTGCGGAGCATAAACTCTCTGGGGCACGTGAGAGATGACAAACTGTTGCACTCTGACTTTATGAAAACAGCCAGCTGTGGTCCTGGTTAGAAAATCTATCAAACACTCTGTTTGGCCCCATCCCGGAAGACTTCATGAATCTCATGTTACTGAATACTTGCAAAGGCTGAAGTAAGATTACTTTAGAGATGGCTTTGATTTATAAATGCATGGTTATTGCCTATTTTTTCACTTTAGTAAAGAACCCAAGTTCAATATGCATAGATACATAAATCATAATATTTTTAATTTAAAAAAATCTTTTATTTATTTATTTGGTACAGGGTCTCGCTACATAGCTTGGACTCATAGGGACCTTCCTGACTCAGCCTCCCCAGAGCTAGGATTACAGGCGTGCACCACCACGCACTGTCTCGGGGCTTAGAGGCCAGCACAGCATGCGGTACCGGGGATAGAATTCAGGTCCTTGTACTCGCCAGGCAGGTGCGTAGACCAGGGCTATCTCCCTAGCCCATCATAAAATTACTATAATACTTTATCAATGTAAGTGAATCAGAAGATTATGACTAGCTTTACATGCTGAGCCGCAGGTAAGGATGAGTGCATACTCAAAAGCATGCAGTGCACACTGACGGCCTATACATACATACATACATACTCTTTAATTTCAGGTTTCAGAGAGCCACCTACCATCATACCGCCATGCAATGCTCTTCTAATCATTAGAATTAAACGTGTTACATTAGATTTGTTTAGAATATGAAAGTTTTGTTTCTCTTTAGCAAGCATGACAGTTTGGCTACCAACAACAAATGACTAAGTACTATAAGCCCATGAGCTGCAGGTGTGACAGCAGGGCCACTGGACAGCCACTGCGGCTGTCTTGTACGAATGCACCTTCCTAAAGGCAGGGTTTCCAACCACCCATCCATTGAGAAAAACTCTCTGCGTACTGGAAGATCTTGACACAATGAATTTGGTTCCCCAAATTTCCTTTCAGCAGTGAGCGAATCCTGCAGATGTTGTTGGTTAGAAACAGGCTCCCTGCTCACTTTGCCGTTGGAGACAGAGCCCAGGGATGCAACCACAACCCTCATGTCTCAAGTTTTTTCTTCTGTTAAAGAAGGATCCTAAAGAGTAGGGCCCTCATGGGTGGATGCTGAGGACTGAGTGACTGCTGCTGATGTCAGGGTAAGGGCGGGGTATGGCCCCAGGAGAGGAGAGCAGTGTACCTCTTTCTTCTCTTCCTCCTCATTCTCCTCCTTGCATTTGTTTCCCATATCTGAGTATTAACTTGAAAATAACAAGTGTAACAATAGATGTTAATTCAGGTGTTTTTCTTTTTCTTTTTTTTTTTCTCTCTAGAACTGGGGGTTGAACTCAGGCCCTTGTGCTTGCCAGGCAATCGCTTATTCTACTGAGCTATCTCCCCAGCCCAATAAGTTCAGGTTATGAGCCAAGTAGTGCTTCTAGGAAATTCACATAATGGCATTTCCTCGTTTTATTCCCCAAGGCAGATTAAATTAATATCCTGAATTAGGAAGATCAGACAAGAGCCTGATGACCCTGGCTTGCTACTGCAATAGGATGTGTGCTAAAAATTCTGAACAGCTATAGCTTTGCTTTGTTTATGGCTACAGTTCTTCTGGTATCTTCTTTGATAATCTTGTCCTCCAATTTGTAGGTTACATTTTCTTTCACTGGACTGGGATTTTGTACTACCATAATACTTAGTAAGGACAGGTAAGATAGCTCAGTGGACTAAGAGTATGGGCAAGCAAAGGGACTAGGGTTCAATTCTTGGCACCACAAGCTGGGCCAGCCCCACCCCCAGACATGCTGAGCCAGCCACTGAGACTGGGGATGATGGCATATGCCTATAATCCCAGCTCTAGGGAGGCTGAAAACAGGAAGATCACCATGAGTCCCAGATGCATAATGAGACCCTGTACTAAATACATTTAAAAAAAAAAGAATTACTAATAATTTTATTATAAAGCAAATATAATATGTTTATGATTCATGGCTGGGCTCACTAGGGAAAATATTCATTGAAATAGTTCAGAAATATTTAAATGTATTTATGTAGACCATAATTATTTTGAGGTCTTTCTATAATTGATTAGAGATTAATTAATAAATTAAATATTTATTCCATTTTATAAAAATTGTTTTAAAATAAGGAGCAATTCCTTGACATTCAGGGATTCATTTAAAACTAAGGTTTTAATGGAATGCTTGGCTTCTTATGTTAAGTTCTTCTGAGACTCAAAAGGAAACCATACCGAGCGGTTGGTGCACACAGGTGTGAAAGCGTTGGTCCCACAGGTAAATAACCGGTCGCCAGCCACCAAAAGTACCCGGATGTAGTTCTGACACTCCTCCTAGAAAAAAATAAAATCAGAAGAAACAGGTTAACAAGACCTGGGACAAGCGGTATGGTGAATCTCGGTACATTTTGTCTGGCTAATAAAAATAATGAAGCTTCTCTGATGTTGATCAAAAATAATAGTAGAACTGTGCCAGCCCCACCCCCAGACTAGTTTAATTATTTTAAACCGAATTTCTGTAGCTACACACTTGTTCCCATAGAGCATTTGTGTATAGAAAACACCACATTCAAATAAATTATCAAGCCATATATGTTCTTTTAACATGGGTTCATTTTGAATTGTAGAACGGACTTTTAAATTTTCTTGGACATGTATTAAAATGAACAAATCAGATGCTGCTCAGAAAACAGTGCCTTGGCAAACTTGCGCAGGGCTTCAGGCAAATGTTGCAAACGCTTCTCCGTAAGATTGTGTGGAACTGTCTACCAACTGGAATTCATTTTTAGGAACTCAATCTGCATTAGGTACAGAGGCAATATCTACAGAAAACTTTGTTGATTGAAAAGTGAAAAAGAGAAGAAGAAAAAAAAAAAGGACTCGAATAAAGAAAGGTTTTGCAAGACATAGAAGACCAAGCCCCAATACTGACGAGTTGGCAAAGTGTTCAGAGAAGAGTGGTGATGTGGCCGTCGCAGGGAAGGCCATGAGCTGTGTCAGGAAGCTCCTCATCAACAGGACTTACGACTACCCACACTTCGGTAGGCACAGAGACAGAGGGCACAGTGTAGGCACAAGAACTCAGGGTTGTGGCATTTACTGTGGACCTGTCCACTGAGAAGGGCTGGAGAGAGGGCTTACTACCCAGCTCCAAAGGGCAGGGGTGAGAAGGCCACGGGAATGCGCTGATGTTTCTCATTCACCAGACCCGCCCTTAAGGCAGCTTGTGCTAGCCAAAGGAAAAAAAGAAATCCTTCTCAACTTTGAGACTGGCCGTGGTGGTGCACGCCTGCAATCCCAGCTCTTGGGAGGCTGTAAACAGGTGGATCACTGTGAGTCTGATCTAGTAGTGAGACTCTGAACACCCTGTAGACCCTTCCCTAAGATACAAAAACGAACTAACTAACTAAATAAATAAAGGGTAAGATGTAGCGAGGGTTTCTGCAGTTGCTCACTGAATGCATGCAGGACTTTACTAAATCAGGAAGCCTGGAGAGGGGACCATACCAAGGCATGGCGGGCAGGGAAGGCACGGCACCTTCACGGGGCACAGGAGCGTCAAGGCGTGAGATGAGTGGGACTGGGAGCCAGTGTGCGCTGGGCTCTCGGTGGGATGGGAAGGAACCAATAAATGTTTGCACGGCATGAAGTTTTAAGTCTGTCTCATGTTTGTCATGAACATGCCACTGAATAAAGAAAGTAGAAGATAAACCAGACACGGGAGACTAAAATGATGGAGGCCAGGAGGGAGGCCACTTTCATAATCGAAGCTCTTGGTGTGTGGAGAGCAGAGGGACAGTCAAATGTGAAAAGACAGAGCCAGAACCCGGCACACTGACAGGACCTGGCTCGCGTTAGTTGAAGCTCAGTAAGCAGAAAACACTGACAATCTGGAAGCATCGGGGCAGCAGCCCTCTCGGCCTTCAGGGAAGCCCCGTCCTACGGGCTTGCTAATGGGCACCCTCGAGCCTGAGGCACAACTCAGCTTTCAGCATGCAAAGCGCTCGGGCGTCCGAATTTACTTTCTAAATGAGAAATGAGACCGCAAGAGTAGACACTCCTCCTGACAGCGTCACTAACCCCGACAGCAGCAGAGCATCCCTGAGGGCTAAAGCAAGATAGCAACAGGGAGCTTGATCTAAAGTAGCTACCAGAAGAGTCCAGAAGTAAGTACAAATGGTGACAGGACATGGGGTAACTAAAGAAGGTACTGCAGCTTTTTTGTTTTGTCCTGTGGTGTTTTTATAACTCATGGAAAAAAGAATTTAATGATAGACTTCTAAGAACCATGCAGCTTTCCAGGTGGAGACTAAGGAGGGGCAGCAGAACCCCACTGTTGGGCAGAGCCCTGGGTCAGCCAGCTCCAGGTCAAAGTGAGGAGAACTGGGTGTGCTCCCTGCTATAATGGGTGACACAGACATGATAATGACATGGTGACAAAGCCAAAGGTGGAAAATCACACACAGAGCAGAAGGGCAGACATTCATTTTTGTTTCTGCTGCTGCTTTAAAACTTTTTCAAAAACAGGATAAGATGTGCAACAGTTCTTTTTGTATTTTTTTTTTAAAGCCAGAGCCTACCACACGGTACAAATGCATCAGAGGCAGTCACTTAACCTTGAACAACACAGCCAAGGGTAAACTATTCCCTGAGAATCATCGGGATTAAAAAGATAGGATCAAAGCTGAGTTCTACAGACCTAGGCGAAGAGACTGTGAGAGACTATAGTCAATTATACAAGAGGAGCAAACTAGACAGCGTAGGGTGTGTTGATCCTAATCTCCCAGCAGAACAAAGCACAGATGAGACTGCAGGTTGGAGCTACCCTGAGGACACAGCTCAGCCTGCGGGGACCAGATTGCTGACTGGGTGGTGATAACCCGGATGTAGAATCCCACACTGGAGAGGATGGGTGAATGGTCCTGGTAGTTTAAAAAGGGAAAATCATTGAGGAAAGGGGAAATGAGAGCGTGTCAAATTATTTGGAGTACAGAAGTGGACAAAGATTTGTGTTCTAATAACGAGCCATCATGTGAACGACACAGTGTCTGCCTGTGAGCTGTTTCCTCCAGCCGGGTGTTGAAAAAGGAGGACCGGGATCCATGCGAGTACCCAGAGTCAAGGACGGAGCACAGCATTTTTAAAAGGAAGGATAGGGACAGAGGCAGCTCCGCAGAATCCAAAGGAAACTGCAGAACTGAACAGAGTGAAGGGTCGTGTTCTCCTTGAAAGTGGTCACAGTGAGCCTGGGCCAACCCGTGCTCTGGTGGGCATCCTTCCGCAGCCACTGCAAGGGGTACAGTCCTCAGCCTTCGAGCTCAGTCCTCCATCTCACCCAGCTCGGAGCCCAGCTCCTACCTGCAGCATCCTGGGCTCAGCTGATGGAAAGTTCCCTTGGGTTTAACTCACACACTGCTTCCCTGGTTCTAGGAGAGGCCAGGACGTGAATCACACACACACACACACACACACACACACGTAAAATAATATGCAACTTGTTTTAAAGAGAGATGCTGAAAGAAAATGGTACGGAGTACCAGACTTGTGTAATAATCAGTCACCTTTTGGTGGGGATCCTAAGACTCAGAGTCTACTGTAGAGCATCTCCTGGCAAATTGCTCTGTTAATCTCCGCTACAAACTCAGCCTTTACTTGGTTTATCTGAACTTGCTCCAACTACTGCTAAGAATTATCATTTTGATCTAAGGGCCCAATCTCTATGGAAGTCCCTGAAGGGGATTCTTCTAAAGGTTTCCCTTACAAATCAGCATATTTAAATGTCTTGGATTTTCCCTTTCTCATCTAAAATATTTTTCTTCTCTTCTGTTTCTGCCCCTTGAAAATTGTGCTCAGGCACTAGCTGTCTAAGAGGTCACAACGCACATCTCCAAGGCCCACGCAGCCCACTGTGGCTGCTAATGAGGGTCACCTATCTGCATTTGGATGACACCATTTGGACATCAAAGTAACCTCCGTGTGCCTGTGATCCTCCAGGAGGCCAGCATGTCCTTGCCTTCTAAGTCAGCATAGCGGGTGCTGGTGGCAGCCAAGAGGTGCAGTCCCTAAGTCACAGCAATGGCTTTCTGATGGGACCAGCCCAGGTCCCCTTGCTTTCAAGGATGCCGTGTCCCTGAGCCAGCTCCAGGAGAGAAAGTATATATTTTAGGGCCATTTTCTGAACGCACTAAGTGGTTTTTCCCTTACAGCCTTTCACACTGTTATTTCCTTTTCTAAATAAATCTTTTCTGGTTCCAAAAGTCCATGCAGCTGTATACAAAGAAGGCAGGAGACAGCGGCCTTCTCGGGGCTCTCTAGGGGGCGCTCTGAGCACCATCACGCCTGCGCCTTTAGATGAGGGGCTGGCATCCAGGCAGGCTTATGGAAGCCCAGCTTCCTGCTTGAAAGCGGGGTCTTCCTTACAAGGGTGCGTTTATCGTCACTGCCTGAGACTTTAACCAACCATAATCACAGCTGCCGGCTGGTACTTGAAAACCCTGCCGTCCCATCAGATGTACATATGTGTGCAGCAGTTGTGTGTACATATATATCCGAATGGCAAACACAGCTCTGTGGTCCCTCAGCATCTGTGGGGGCCAACACCAGGACCTCCTGACAGAACCAGATCTGAGGAGGCCCAAGTCCCTGTCAAGAACTGGCATACAGCCGGCCTACATCTTCCTGTGTATTTTCAGCTATCAGCAGATAATTTCCAATATCTGAAACGATGCAAATACTAAGGAAACATCGTCTCCCGCAGGAAATCATGACTAGGAAAACTCAGTACACGTTTGGTACAGACGCAGATTAACATTTCCATCTACAAATATAGATTTATATTTATTTACATACACATAAATATACAGAAATAAATGTGGACACACTTTTATATAATTGCTATATACTATGTAATGTATAGTGAAATTATATGTTAAATATACTATATTTATTTACATACTACTTTCATTTTTCTTTTTTTCTTTTTTTTTTTTTGTATTTTAGGGAAGGGGCTATATAGTGTTCAGGGTCTCACTATTAGATCAGACTCATAGTGATCCACTTGTTTACAGCCTTCCAAGAGCTGAGATTACAGATATGCGCCACCACGCTCAATCTCAATTGTAGTCTCAGGGTGCCCTGGGGGCAGGGCCAGCACAGCAGGCCTGGGGATTGAACCCCGGCCCCCGAGCTTGCTTGCAGTCCCTTTAATCTGCTGAGCTATTTGGCCAGCCCCTACATACTATTTTCAATCGTATTTATTTTATGCTAACATTTAAACACTTCACCAGAAATATATTCAGTGTGCAAATCTGCATCGTATGTTAGTATCAGACTGAAGTATATTCAATTTTTAAAGCAATTATATAGAATAAAGAACCATCTATAGTGTCTCTTATGCATCGATTACCTGACAGCTTTCAAGCATCAACACTTTAGTTGAAAATGGCGAGATCTCGCCCTGCACGCACAAAGGCACTCAGAGGGGCGCCCTGTTATTCTTTTCTTTGACATGAAGAGTTTTCCTCATCACTAGCTTGCAAGGACAACCTGGGCAGCCGAAGGGGACATGGCGGGACCAGAATACACAGAGCCCTGGATTCTAATCCAAACACGCCCACTAACAAGCCAAATAATTCCAGGAATTTAGAGTCCAAAATCCTGAAAACAGATCCCGAATAGGAGCTGTCTGAAAATTATAAAGTGAAAGATAAAGTATACAGTAGCCCTTTCAGTCCCCTTAATAAGCTGTTGCGTTTCCCTTGTCAAGTTTCTGAATGTCAGCGTGGGAGGGGCTTCAGGTCAGGCGGAGGAACGCCGAGCGGACAAGAAACCCTTGTTAGCTGTTGAGACAGCTCATTGTCTGTCTTAAAAATAATATTTGTGTGAAATAAATGTAAGTAGTTCTATAGTTTTTTTTAAATTTCTGTCATGCTGTTTCAAAAGACCTAAGCGCAGCTCATCTGAGGTTCTGAATCTGTAAAAATGGATTCTTCCCCCTTCAGTACCTGGCATAAGCCATCTGCCGCGACAGCGAGCTGATAATTTCACCAGTAATTCAGAACTCAGCCCTTGTGGTAAATCGGCAGTCTTAGTACTTCCCCTCGCCTTCTTTTTTCTTTTGCATTCTGGAAACTGAACCAAGGGAATACAGATGTAAGACACCTGTAGTCTTTCATAAAATCTTGTTGTGAAACAGGGTCTCACCCAATTTCCTAGCCTGGCTTCCAACTCGGGATCCTCCAGCCTCAGCCTCCCGAAGGCTGGAATGATAGGTGTGTGACCAGCCCAGGACCCGCGTTCTATGGACACTCATCCAAGCCGTACGTGTATCGTGTTGCACATGCCGTAATTCCAGCGCCCCTCCTGAGTGACAATAGAGAAACACAGGGAAGGACACCCTTTGTGTCCTCCGAGACACACAAGGAGTGTCACCAGAGGAGCAAGTGGGTACGGGCCGGCCCCCTCCGTCCACGCACGGCGTTCAGAAAAATGCATTCCGCAGCACACACACAAAGGAGGGTTCAGCTGGAACGGCTGGAATTCTTCTCAGTTGTGGCATGTCACAGTTTGCATTGTTCTTTGAGAGAAGGGAAACCTTGTCGTTCTGTGTAAGTTCTCCGAATGGTACAGCACAAGCAAAAATACAGACTAGTTGAATTCTACTTCAAAACTCATGACCACTGAGAAAGCCTGAATTCTACTCCTCCCAGGAGGAATTTTATTCCCTTCAAATTGAGCGTGAAATGTTATCTGATTTGGGCCCTGAGTACCTTGGGGACAGAATTAGAGTGTTCAGAATCTGAATCTGTGCGCAGCCTTAGAGAGGCAGTGCTCAGCATTGTTCTTCTTATTGGGGGCTTCTCTCCTCTGACCCTGGAGCTGGGCTTCGGGCCCTCGCCTGGTGGTCACCACTGTGAGCATTTTAAGCAAACGAGAGATGAAGCAAGAAGGGCCTCAGTAAGGAGCCCGCCGCGTCCTCTGCTCTCAGCCCCAAGGGGCACTGCACCCCCAAGGACCAGGCGCAGTGCGGCTGGACCCACGTGACGTTACACGTGGAAGCCCCCGCTACCCCCAGCTTTCCGTCCATCCCTATCTCACAGGCCCACCCGGGCTACTTAAAAGAGGAGCATTCATCCTGGTACTTAAAGCAATACAAAAGAAAATGCAATCTATCTTTCTCAGTGTGCCTGGTACTAAATATCCATCTTTATTTGCCTGTAAGTATTTGACTTATAAAATTCGGCCCACACAGTAGGAATCAATTTATAATTACTAAGACGTGTTATTACTCTTGACATTAAAACCAGAACCATATGATCACAAATGTATCATTTTATTTGACATTTGTTTTCCTCATTTTCTTTCTTTGTGGCAGGACAAACTCAGTTAAGGGTAGTAAGAATTGATCCTTTCAGTGAAATCAAGGGTATGTTATGTGCTGGGCAGGAACAAGGGTCTTTGCCTGTTCCATGGATTTTATTTGCCTAATTTCTAGCCATAGGACAAAAAGTGATTACAGGATAAAGGCAAAGATGCCAGTTTCGATTCAGGAGCAAACATCCTCTCAGAATAGGAAGAGCGCCCAGGAAAAGGAAGGCACTCGGATGCTGATGTCTTAGGGGCTCACAGAGAGTGAGGAGGAGGAGTTACTGCTAGCCCTGTACAAGCTGGGCAATGTGTGTGTGAGGCACAAGAACTAGGAGAACCATCTCAAAGACAAAAGGGACAGTGCAATGCTTGACCACGCATGTTCCATTTAGGAACTAAAGCAGATTCTCATCCTGGTCAATGTCTGGGGAGGCCTGGAGCCAGCTTAGGTTACGTGTGGTTGCCATGCCCTGCCTGGGTGGACAGAGGCCAGGGGAGCTGCTGGACTTCCCACAATGCAAGGGATGGCACAGGGGACAGAGAACAGCCCTGCCCAGACATGGGCGTTGTCCTGTTGTGGGATCTGGGTGTGCGCTCTCTCACTCCCCCTGGGCTGGAGGGCAAAGGACCACCCTGCAGGGCTCACAGTCCCCAGTCTGGGGCTGGATGATTACCACGTGGGACCACAGGGGAAGGACCAATGGCTCCTGGGATCTGACTGATGCAATGTGGGAATCCTGAGAGGAAGGAGAGGGAGGCGTGGAGGGCAATGAGGCAGAAGGGGAACGGTGGGGACTCATGCAGACTCCATGGGGGGAAAGAGGGTGCAGGCTACTCAGGCAGAGACCCAACAATTCAGAAACACATACTGAGAATGGTGTCAACACAGCAGGATGCCCCTCCTTGGGTCTAAGGAGAGAGGGAGAAAGGGAGGGAGGGAAGGAGGAAAGGAGGGAAGAAGGAAGGAAGGAAGGAAGGAAGGAAGGAAGGAAGGAAGGAAGGAAGGA
>NDGN011554734.1:0-10635 GCA_002564285.1 Tympanoctomys barrerae | reverse complement strand
CTATACCACCGTAATCCTCCTCACAATAATGAAAAGCCCTAGGATGGAGATCAGTGAAAGTGTGACCAGGTATGGGGGTGAAAGCCTGTAATTCCAACACTCAGAAAGCTGAGACAGAGGATTGCCATGACTTTGAGGCTCGCTTGAACTACACAGCAAGACCCTGCCTCAAAAAGAATAAATAAATGTATTATTCAAGGAGCTGCAAAATGGAGAATGCTGAACTGCTCAGCGTTCAGTCCCAGCCTGTCACAGGTGTCACCACTATGTGCATGATTGTTTGCATTGTAGGTAGCCAGTTCAACACAACTCAGTTTTCCCCTGACAAATTCTACAAAAAGAGAGCCTTGAGTTTCTAAACACAGACATTCACTATATCTATGGTTAAGTTAGTCTACAGATTAAGCAAGGATGTGGAAAGGATGCGCCCGGCATGATCTCCCCTTCCCGTTGCCTTGCATAGGGAACCTTCAACACACCTCTCTCTCTGTAGTGGCACGCATGTTGTGATTATATGCCCTCTTAAAGTCAGTCTATGTATAAAAATAAATGTTAAAATGAGGTTTATAGCACACAGAAAGTACCTGTAACTATAACTATAATGCATTGTCCAAAGTTACTGAAGAATACAGTGAGACTAATTTTGCTACATTTGAAAAGTTTGCTTCCAAAACTTTCCTGATGAATAATAAACAGATGTTCAGTATCCAAGCAGTGCTTGTCAAATTCCTTTGAAATAAGTAAATAAGTACATTCAGTCAAGGCTGTCTCAGAAGAAAATTGAATATCGCAGTAAGTGTAAATACTAAGACTAATAAGCACCATACTACCGATTACAAGTATTGATTGACAGAAACAATTAACTAGGTTTTTAAAAGAATTTTTAAGATGTGTTTAGCTGGAAATCTTCAACGTCAGTACCTTTGAAAACTTTTTTAGCTCTAGTAGCTGTCAACCCATAGGTTCTTCGCACATGCTCTTTTTGTAATGTGGTAAGTGAAAACAATCATGCATACAGATTCAGATACATATAGGAAACGCCTCAGAAATCATGAATCCAGGAAAATATCAAAAGTTCTTTCTAATCTGAGTATCTGCAAAAGTGTAATAAAAGTTTTATAAAATAATGATTCTTGAAATTTTCAGGTTACATCGTGACATTCACATTCTTACCACTGGCCCTCATTACAGGAAGCCAGGATGTTCACGAAAGCTATTCTTGGCTTGGTTTCCTGGGGAACCAACGTGTATGATTTTTCTGTGTCATTGTGTTTTTATCAAAAACATTTCAGCACTCATGAACACAAACTTAATTAAAATTATGAAGAGAAAATCCAAACTACACATATTTTCATGAATTCAATCTGCGCCCTGGTCATTAGAGGATCTCAATGACTAGCGTTTTATTTCCATGGATAAAATTTACAACCAATTAGGCCTTTGGTCACAGTTACTATCTATAGCCACGCTAGCTATGTACCAAAACTTTCCAGAAGGAAGGGATATTCATACATATTTAAATGAAATTTCAGATAAATAGAGCCGATGGAGTTGAATAGCATGCAACCTACCCACACGCATGTATAGCAGCCAGCACTATCCAGGGGAACTGGATAGTGCTCAGAATTCCCATTATACCACTCAGCTAGCTTGTCCATAAACTAAATGGCTAAACTGAAAAAACAATTCAGATACTATTAGACAAGTCTGAACTAACTGAATGTTCAAACCCAAAATGCAGACTTTAAAAAGTTAAATGTATGACACAATCGTCTTCAAATTTATCAAATCAATTCTGAGTATTTTAAAGAAACTAAAATGAATTAATTTAAATATTCATTGCGAATAGTTTCTAAATACATTCAGTCCTGCATTTAACAAAAGTCAATTGAGGCTTTGCATGTGTGTCATGTCATCAAGAGACACAAATGAAATGATTGTGGTTGCACCAGTATTTCTCCTCCTTAAAATGGCTGCAAGTTAAGATACTATATTTTTTCTCATTGTAATGTTGAAATAATAATACTTTGTTCTCTAACAATCTAACCAATTGAGAGTTCACTGGCTGTGATAAGAAACTAATGTGGCCTAAAAGATTTTGGATATTGAGTTTTTCCCCTGCTGTTGTCACTGTTTTTAAAAATATGTAACTCACACCAAAAGGAATGCAGGCTACACACACATTTCTCTACAAGACAGTAGGCTTCCAAGGGTTGTTAAAGAATAAGATGAGTTTAAAAAAGAAAAACGCAATCTCCACAGGGCTGGCGACAGAGACAAAATGATGGAATCAGGACTGATCCAGCATCAAAGCCTTAACTAGAAACTCAGAGACAAAAACTCCTTTCTGAAAAATGGGAAGAGATAAAAACTTAAAAACTATCTCAAGATATATAGCTCAAGTGAATTGAAAATAAATCTAAAGTAACAGAATCCACATATCATTTAGACATGCAGGCTAGTTTATTGAATGGAACAATACGTCAGATGAAGGTATCACTTGCCCTGTTAGGCACTGCTGGAACCAAATGAATAAATGAAATGTTGGGTAGTTGGTGAGGGACATCATAATACATATGTTTGCTATAACTAGTTAAAAGTCAAAAGAGAAATTTCATTATTGTTGCTATGTTTTTCAAGTATAGATTTGTGAGTTTTGAAGCACTACCCGACATCTCTATAAGCAAAATTCAAGAGGCTGTGTTCCTATTTGCATAAGTAGAGGCTGAATGGAGTGCATAATAAAAATTTACAGAAGAACTAAAAATGGACAAGATGGAGCAAGGAGATCAAATGGGACAGATTTTAGTCAGCCACTCAGAAAAAAGATAACTGGGAGCAGGGCGTAGTGGCACATGCCTATAATCCTAGCATTCAGGAGGCTGAGGCAGGAGGATTATTATGAGCTCAAGATTATTAAAGTGAGCTCCAGGCCAGCATGAACTGCATAGTGAAACCCTGTCTCAAAAAGAAAAAAAAACTGAGATCAATAAAATTCATCAAACAATCATGGCAATTCCATCATGGAAGGCTACACAAACCCTTCAGGTGCTCTCTTTGTGGAGACGCGGCTCAAGGGAAGACTAAGTCTAATGTAAAATGAGTCCTTCACAGAAAGCCCTGCAGCCTTTATGTTTCCACCAGCGTATGTGAACACCAAGAAGGAAATTGCGCTGGTAGGTCTGTTATAGCTAATAAAATAACATCGATAGTGCCTTAAGTACCCAGAATTGGAAATACTTCACCTGATTTAAGCTAAAGGAATAGTGGTGGGTCCCTCACGCAACAACTTCAGAAATGTCATCTTCCAGGGTAGGACAGAGAAGAGGTGGTAGGTTAGTACAAAGCAAATAAACACATTCCATAGGACTCAGTTTAGACAAATTTTTAACCCATTGAGAAAGATGCTTCTGAGTTATGCAAGTAGAAAAAAGTTTTGGTTTTATAATAATTAAGCTATATACTTTACAGTTCTTTGCCAAGATCTGTTTTTGTCAGAGAAAACAGGCATTTTGTCAAATATAAATATTAAAATATCTTATTTTTTTGTTTGATTGCATTTTTTGATACTAAAGACTGAACTCAGGACTTTTTCACTAATCAACATTGTTGTTATTGTTGTTGTTGCTGTTATTTTCTAGTTGTCGTTTTGTTTTGTTTTATGTGTGTATTTCCCAGGGTCTTACTCTGAAGCTAAGCTGCTTTGCCTAGGCCTACATTCGTGATCCTTCGTCTCACTGCCCAGAGAGCAGAGTGCCAAGGTCACAGGTACGGGCCAGCACACCTGGCCACTTCATTGTATTCTACTGTTAATTATACCTTTGTTTAGCAAAAATAACAAATAGTGTTGTTTCATATTTCTTCATAATGTGTGGATGATATATTGGAATTCAGAACAAAAATAGTAGAATCAATTCCTGCTGTCCTAAAGAAGAAAGTAAAAAATGTAAGAAAAAGTGTATATTTATACGTATTATAAGGCAACTACCTATTGCAAAGTAGTGCTAGAGTTTAAAGCTAAAGTCCAGACTCTCTGGGCTTCAGGACCTGAACAGAATGAGGAATACTGCAAAAGCCCAGGAGGTGCTTTCGCCACACTTCCCCTTTCTGCTCTAGATCTGCTTTGTATCTAAAAGCTGCGCCACTGGGCCCAAGCTGTTGCATCTTCTGTTCTTCTGTGTTCAATTGATTAGAGAATCCTGAGCATGAACTTGTGATTAGCTCAAGGCATGATCAAGTTTTCAGTCTTGAAAACTAAACTAAAGTCAGATGAACCAGTGTTGCTTAAAGCCTACAGCCATGAAAAGCATGGAAAGTACTCAAGAAAGACAAATTGGGCTGAAAACTCACTGGCTTCTGCCACGGTATTTCAGGGTGGAATAGTGAACCTTCCATGTCTAATAGTTGTGTCACTATTCCCTAAGCAACATGTAGGACTAACATTACCATACATTATGGTACATTTACATTGAATCATATGTGTCATTGAAAAATGAATTCATATACTGGAAGGTATGTAGATTATATACAAATGCTACACCATTTCCTATAAAGGAATTGAGCACTATAGATTTTTTGTATCCTTAGAGAATCTTGTAGCCCACAGCCTATAGACGCCAAAAGATAATGTATACAAATAATTAATATAGGCTTTGTCACAACTGCTTTTACAATGCCCTTTTGTTTTCTATGACCAAGTCAATCATTACATTTTGCAATAACCAAGAGCCGTGTCTAGATGATATTTCTTGTAGAAGCACTTTTGTAAAACATATGCTGTGCAAAGAATAAAATAATGTCTTTCTGAAACAGTAATATCATTCCTGATTATTTGCATAAATAGAGGAAATTGCTGACAGAGATAATGCAAAAGAGCAGATAATTCTGCCAGCTTTTATGTGCTTGTAAGCTTAATATAGTTATATTGCCTGAAAATCATGTGCAGCTCAATCTGCCACATAATCATGCCAGCATAACATGCACTTAAGTCACTCTAATCTTGATCATTCACTGTGAGGAGTGTACTGCAGTCATGCACTAACAAAAATAAAACTTGAAAAAGAAAAATCTATTCTGGAAATAGCCTCACTGAACTTTTTATAATATAAAGTAACATATTTGAATGCTGCAGCCTAAATTGTCTTCAATATATAGAAAGTTCATTAAAAGATTTTGGTCTGTAATATCCCTAGCGCTTCTGCTTATTTGCTGCATTCACTGCTTCTGTAGCTTATTTTGTGCTTTGCAGTCCTTAGTGACTCCCACCACACACAATGGTGTGTGTTCTAGACTGTGTGTAAGACATTTTCATCCAGCTGGGGAGATAGCTCATTAGAAGAAGCGCTTGCCTGGCAAGCCAAAGGTCCCGAGTTCAATCCTTGGTACTGCCAAAAAGAAAAAAAAAGACATTTTCATCCATTACATAAACTTCTGTTCACTTATACTGTATCCTGTACCTGGGTAATACACCTAGAAATTTAGCTGTATATAAAAGCAGGTAAAAAATGTCTTTTCAGCTGTAAGTGTGGTCAAGGAAGAATGGCACAGGTGTTTTCCCCCTTTATTGTATTTACTGAAAAGTTGTTCCTTCACTTCATATAATATGGCAATTGCCTGCCCTGCTTTTACATCATTTATGAACTGTTTAGTTTTCTCCTCTAGAGCTCTTGCTCTGACACGTTACGTATTTCATCTGTGTGCTTATCATCTGGCCCCTATCTGGACAGAAACCCAGGGGCAAGAATATTTACCTGTTAGATCACTATACTGTTCCCAGAGCATAGATCAATGTCTGGAATAAAATATAATTTAAAATAACAACATAAATTTAATTATTATATGACTATATGACTATGCTACAGATGAAATATTGGGCATGTTTTCCTAGTAAGTCCATTTTGGACAACACCAAACAAATGTTTTTATGTGTTTCCAAATAATAACAGGCAAACTGTGATAGGTCACCATGGAATATTCCTCGATAAATCTTTTAAAATATAAAAGACACAAATACAAACAAACTGCATGCCAACAAAAATATTTTTGATCAAAAAGATAGTTTGCTTCATAAAAGTAAGCATGCAAAAATGGTATAAATTTCCCACAGATAGAAAATTCTGAATTTCCTATGTCCAAATTGAAACTGTCATTGGAAACTTCTAAAACATAAAGATAACTTTTGAAGGCAAAATGTATCATAGCTTTTTTTATCTTACCTTCATAGACAGGTCAAGAAAAATATCTTTTCAGAAAGAACGCCTACATTGTTTCATTTTGGTTAAAAAAAAAAAAAGATGAAAGGGGTAAGTTAATAGTGGATTATTAGCTGCTAAAATATTGTTTCAGATCTACCTGGTTTCAAAATAAATCAGTATATAAAATAGAAAATTTGCTGCTTGACCCTTTTCAGATAGCTTTATTCTTCTGTTTCCACAAATAAACTCAAAGCCCACAAACTGGGCCCCACTGTTCTTTTACTTTGCATTTCACAGTAGGCATCTTCAGAGGCCAATGGGCTCACTCGGTTGGCAGCCACTCTGCTTGTATTTTTTTTTTGCATCCTTTAGTACTTTAATGTTAAGTATTTGAGAAAAAAATGACACAGACTGTTAATAACCAAAAACTCTTATCAAGTATTTTTCAGTAGTAGCACTCAGTATGGCATTATGAAAATTGAATTTAAACAAATAAATGCTATTTATCAGGCACCCAAAAGATTAACTTAATGTATTTTCTTAAAATAAAATGTAGACTGTGACATCCCCAAAGTCAACGTGATAGCTGTATGCAGATGAAACTTCGGAGTTATTAATATAATTATGATCACTATAGCATTATTATGATTTTCATAATTGTGGCTAATGTGACTCCATATAAGCAGTAAGTGGGGGAAAGTTTTTTTTTCCTATTTTGTTTTCAGTGAGAGGTTATTTTATTTATTATTCTGGACCGAGGGTGCCTCACGGGGCTTCTAATGCCTTAAGCTTCGAAAGTTTTCCAAAGATTTGAGGCTCCCTTCTCTGCTGTGCTATTCTCAAACAGTCCGCTGTGGTCTTACTAAATCCAAAATGTTCTTTACTACGTTGACAGATACAATTAGAGTCTGAGGCCCAGCAGGCACAGCCAGAAAATAATGAATTCATGGGGAGACTAATCAAATACTACCAGCATGCCGTTGCTTCTTCTCCATCATCAGAAAACGAAGAACAAGGAAATAAAAACATGTGTAACAAATGACCTTTCCAGAGGCCAAAATGAAAATGGCCTTTTGACATCTCCAGTAATGAAACCCAAATGCAATGTGAAAAGAATAAATGGATCACTCAGTATATTGGTTTAATCCATTTTAGAAAGGTCTTGTTCACACACAAGGCAAAAGACTAGTTCCCCAACTATTTCAGCGAGAATTCTTGGCAAAACCATTTAACCGCACACAAAATAATAGATGTATCAGGTATTTCCCTGCTCTGCCAGTCGCATCCTTTCCAAATGGAGCACAGCTAATGTCACGTCTAAGAACGTACATCCTGGTGCTGCTTCCGACTTGCCAGCTGAGCCGTATTTCAGAATAATTCTTTTGTGGTACAGTTTCCTTGTGCCAGTCCCATATCTTCATCCCCACTTCCCACAGCAAATATTATCTGCTTGAACTTTATGCATTTAATTCCGAAACATGCATCTGTATAAAAGCAAAGCCTAGAGCCGGCCAACTAGCTCAGCAAATTAGAGTGCCTGCAAGCAGGCGCAGGGGCCAGGGTTCAATCTCCTGGCCTGCTGTGCTGGCCCTGGCCCGGGGCCTGCTGAGACAGCAATTGAGACTGGTTGTGGTGGCATGTACCTGTAATCCCAGCTCTTGGGAGGCTGTAAGCAGACAGTTCACTGCAAATCTGATCTAATAGTGAGACCCTGAAGACCCCGTAGACAATAACAATAATGATAATGATAATAATAATAATAATGAAGTTGTGATCTATTTAAATGTGGACAGGTTCCTGGAAACTCACACACAATTCAATAAAAGAATTTCTGTGTGTTTTACAGTCCGAACACTACATAATACGGCCTTTGAAAATATGTTCTAAATTGAAATATGAAATCCACTCATCTACTCCAACTATTTTCTATTGGAGACAGTCTGGTGGTCCATGTCTGCCCGTCCCCCAAAGCCTCATGGAGTCCTTCATTCTATCTGCCTCTAATCCAGCAGGAAGGGCGCTTCCACACGTTGGATCCTCTGCTGGCTCCCTCTGGCTTGCGTCACAAGATGGACTTGTCGCTGCACCAGGAGGGTGGGACGGGACACTCAGCTGGCACACGATGCCTTCCTGTCGCGCGCCTCCAGCTGACCGCAGTACGGACCGTTCGTGGAGGTGGGGTCGTCCTCGGGAAGACAGCCAGAAGTGTGTCCACTGCAGAAGTCACGCTGGGTGTTGAAAGAACGACATCGGAAGTGTGCTGTCCCTCGTCGCCTGCTGCTCTGCAATGGGCATCTCTTCTCATCCACTCTGCAGCTTTATAGTAAAATGGACAGGGGTCACCTCTGGCTAAGAACGACAATAGGCAAATGACGACGCAGCCACACACCTTAGCTCTTTTTCCACTCCTTGTGCTTTTGAAAGATCCGCCGTTCCAGGTGTTCTTGGTACTCTGGCTACCACCTAATAAAAGAGAAACAGCTGATGAACCCATTCGCTTCTCTTAAGCTTAATCCTAACTCCTTCCCAGGGTCAGCTGCTTCCAGCATATTTGTTCCCTGCGCAAACTACCGCACTGTAAGATCCCTTACAAACTGACGCCGGAATGCGTGCCTTCTCCGCGCACCTGCGCTGCCCGCGGGCGGACCTCCTCTCGCTTCTAGAGATTTAACAGCACAGTGCTCGACACTTTCCGAATGATGAATAAATGTGAATGATTGTTCTGGTAATGATTTTAGGCAGCCTTCCAAAACAAGTTCCCAGAACACAATCCTATCCGATAATGTTCTCCAAGAAAGTTTCCACAGTCAGAGAAGTTTTGGAAATACCATACGTTATCAGGCTGCTTAGAAATCCTTGATTAATGCATTAGTGTATTAGCTATGATGGCGAATGCTGTTCAAAGTTATTTGTAGTAATCATAATTAATTGTTACTTAAATACTAATATCCAATGATATCAAAATTCTATGAAAATGATCAAGGGAAATTTTACTTTTGTTCCACCTTTGGTGGGGATTATTTTCTTAGAGGCAATTTGAAAATAGAACACTCAGCTTAGACAGTAGCATACTCATACACTCACTCTTTCAGTCAATCTTGTGTTTCCCAGGCGTCTCTTCTGATGCCAAACAGGGACTGTACTTACTAAAAGCCCATTACCTAGTAAAAGAAAACAGTGAAAAGTAAGATAAAATGTTCAAATGTACTTCATTAAGTATTAATTAAAGATATGACAAAGGTAAAGATTGAGCTAATCTGAGTAATACTACATCACTCTCACTAGAATTTGGGAAATTTCTCAAGCAAAAACAGACCAGAGTGACTGCAGAGGTGATGGACCTAGCTATGAGAAGCTATGGAATCAGAGGGCACAGGGACATTGATTAGGAGCATGTTGACTGGTGTTAAGAAAGAAAGAAAGAAAAGCCAGAAATGGGAGGAGACAGGGAGATAGGGAAGGGAAATTTAAAAACTAAAAAGTAAAGAAAGTACAGATCGCGTTTTCCACTTGTGCAGTCAGCAACGTCATACGTGGCCCGGTGAGACTTGGCATGATGCTGTGTTCTTTTCCCTGTTTCTGCTAAAGAAGTGACACTTTACTCTCTCCATGGGGTCCTACAGCTCTCGTCGAGCCAGCATGACTTCTGGAAGCAAGCAGGGGTCACACAGGAAGTCAGGATTTCACACAACTCTAGTATTTGAAAAGACAAAAATTTTCTATTCCTGCTCGGACATTAAATGAAATTGGAAGTGAAGCACAGATGAGGCTTACAAAATATTTTAATGTTGTGTAGATTTCACCAAACATGGTGTGTACATGTTTATGAGTACATATATGTACAGTAAATACATTGGCAGTACACAATCTGTGATTCTTAGCCAAAATATATTTGCAGTTGCTTTCCCTTGCATGTAGTATTTCCATTTTTTAAAAAATTGCGGGCCAGGGAGATAGCTCAGTAGGATAAGTGATTGACATCAAGAAGATTATGGGGCCACAGAGGAAAGTGATCGACAATGTAGAGTGTGCCTAAAGAGAGTCACATGGAGAAAACATCCTCTCAGGCTTTCACACAGAGCAAATTGGACAAGCAATGGCCGTAACTCATCCACATGGCTGACACTGACAAAAAATCTATAAACTGTGGTACAGGGTTTCAGGATAAATCCTGAGGGTAGTTGATTGACCTTATCAGATACAAAAGGTACATTTCTTGTTATATAAGTCTTGCTTTATCTTGGTCTTAACCATCCAGCAGAAAAGTATAGAAACAAGGTATGAAAAGTAAAGCCATATTAATATGTTGAGCTGTAAAAGGCTCAAGTCAACAGCTTCTAACATTGCCAGTCCTATAGGTAACCCACTACTACTATGAACTACTGGACTACATTGGAATATTTTGCTGAATTCACACACCTACAATATTTAAATGACAATG